>PKSG01001121.1:11061-21933 GCA_002916505.1 Tolypocladium paradoxum | reverse complement strand
CCAAGTGTGCCTTCGGAAGGAAATGGGAGTCGAGAATCTGGGCATAACTCTTTCTCCGACGTGCTCGGGAAGGGCATAATCTAACGCTTCATGCAGCTCGCCTGCCATCTCGGTCGCCGAATGGGTAACGGACAGCTCGGTTCGCGACGTAAACATACAGGATTCAATAACGTTGTTGCAACACAGCCCGGAGTGACACGCATCACCTTGCAGGCTGTGTCAATGTACCAGGACCACATCACTGACCACAGCGCTGGGTACCCTGCTGACATTACAGTCCAGGGTACACAAGTCCTTGTGAAGGTCTGCTCGTCACTCGGCTCCTTGGCGGCGAAGCACTTTCCCGTGTCGCACAGAACCTCACCGTACGGCCGATTATTCTCAGCAATCCACAAACATGATCAGCCCACACCAGAGGTGGGCTCATGGATTCTTGGTTCACGATTCCCGCGCGCCCATTCAAATGGGCAACCGAGGCAACTACGGAAGCGGACAAGGGTGGACGATGAATGCTGGAACAGCGTTGATGTCCTTCCAAACCTCGCTGGCCGAGGTGTATTGTCGCTTCCAACATTTCCGAGTGATGGTTGCACAGGTATGCGAGTCCGGGAATACACCGCTCGCAAACCGAGACCGTAGCTTCTCATCCCACCCAGCCTCCCCGGCGACGATGTCCGAGAAGACTTCATGGCCAGTGACTATGAAGTAGATGCTAGATCCAAGGGCAAAGAGGTCTGTCTGCCAATCGGCCTCAGACTCGTCCTTCCGAGGACAGAAGTATCTGCACGGCTCGCCAGACCATCCAGCCAACATGACGTCACCGTCCTCGGAAGAAAGATACTGGCCCTGAAAATCGGACAGTTTGATATGGAGATTTTCGTCGAGCAGGATGTTCGTGGGTTGGATGTCCACTGAACCCTTTTTGCGAGACGATCCGGGGATGTTGGCCAACTAGAATTTTGTGTTCGAGCTCGAGGCGAGTCATGTTGCCGCCCGGTTCGAGGGGGTACTTGAGGATGGTCGAATCATCAATCTCACCGATGAGGTGCTGGTTCCAGAAGCTAGAACAGGGCGAACGCCAGGTGGACAATAGTGGTGATACTCTGCGCCGCTCCGCCAATTCGGCCCGGCTCTGCTGCTTACCGGTTTATTGTCCGCAACCTTGCCGTTCCGGCTCGGGTTCAGGACAAGCTTTGGACAAAAGGGAAATTGTGGCGCCACGCCACCGCATCATCCCGCTGCGGATGTGGGGATAATTATTGTTGACGAGATGGACAGAGAACGGGACGGCCCGGACGGGAGCCACCACGGTCGCTTACGGCGTTTCCGCAGATCATCTATTGGCAACTTGGCTCTTGGCACGTACGATTTTGTACGATCGTCGCGCGGTCCCAAGTACTTCTACCAAGCAGTTACACCAGACGCCGGAGCGGCAAGACTCCTCGGTGACAGGGCGCGTGCAATGCAACCTTGTAAACCCGTGGACCTGCAGTTAGCCCTTGAGCCGGTGAAGGAGCCTCTTCCCAGCACACACCCGCACCGCCAGGCCTCTTTGCCGCATCGTGAGATTCTGGAGCGGCCTCTTTTACGTCGGGGTTGCGTCGGCGGCGGCGGCACTGGTGGCGAGGTATGGCGATGGCCTGGGCTCGTGCCCTGGCTACAAGGCGTCCAACGTGAAGACGACCGACAGCGGCTTGACGGCCGATTTGAGTCTCGGAGGTGCACCATGCAACACGTATGGCACTGACTTGAAAGATCTCACGTTGACGGTCACGTACGAGTCAAGTATGTGTAGCCACTCCCCCGGCTGGCCAGCTTCGTCATGGCCGTTGATGTGCTAACCATAGTCCGCGTCTAGAAACCCGCGTCCATGTCACGACCCAGGACAAGGGCAACCAGGTCTACCAGATCCCCGAGGCCGTCTTTCCGCGCCCCGGCGGCAACGGCTCCGCCGATGGCGTTCTTGACTTTTGGGTTGTCGCCGGTCCGAGCCCCACGGAAGTCGTCCAGCAGTACGGCAGGATTGCGGGCACGCCGGCCATGCAGCCGTACTGGGGCCTCGGCTTCCACCAGTGCCGGTACGGTACCAGGATGTCTACAAAGTTGCAGAGGTCGTATACAACTACAGCCAGGCCCATATCCCTCTGGAGACCATGTGGACCGACATTGACTACATGGACCGCCGCCGCGTCTTCACCCGCAGCACCTTTTCCGGCGCGGGCTCCAATTGCCACTGGCTTGGCGACAACCTGTCCACGTGGGACATGTACCGCAACTCCATCCGCTCGATACTGTCCTTTGCCGGGCTCTTCCAGTTCTCCATGGTGGGCTCCGACACCTGCGGCTTCGGCGGCGACACGACCGGGGAGCTCTGCGCGCGATGGGCCGCGCTGGGCGCCTTCTCGACCTTCTACCGCAGCCACAACGCCGAGGGTTCCGTGAGCCAGGAGTTCTACCGCTGGGCGAGCGTCGCGAGCAGCGCGCGCGCAAGGCCATCGACGTTCGCTGCCGCCTGCTCGACTACATCTACACGGCCAGGCACCACGCCAAGGCCGACGGCACGCCCGCCGTCCACCCCGTCTTCTACCTATACCCGAGGACAAGGCCACCTGGGCGCTCGAGCTCGAGTACTTTTACGGCCGGGGCTTCCTCGCCGCCCCCGTCACCAGCCAGGGCGCCACCGAAGCGCAGGTCTACCTCCCCGACGACGTCTCCTACGACTGGTACTCGCACAAGCCCATCCGCGGCGAGGCCGCCGTGCACATCTTTGTCGAGCAGGACACGACCACGATCCCGCTGCTCATCCGCGCGGGCGCCATCCTGCCCGCGTGCGTCAACTCGGCCTACACCACCGCCCAGCTCCACAGTCAGGACTTTGAGCTGCTCATCCCCGTCGACGCGCGCGGCGCGGCCAGGGGCGAGCTGTACCTCGACAACGACGAGGCCCTCGATGTCACCGGGCGCTACTCGCTCGTCACCTTTGTGTACAAGGACGGCGTGCTGTCCTTTGACAGCGTCTTCAACTACGGCGGGCCGGCGACCATTGCCAAGATAACGCTCCTGGGCACCGGGTGCAAGCTGTGCAATGAGTAGAAAACGCAGTCAATCCATGTGTGTGATCTAGGAAAAGAGAGCAAGGTCTCGCCCGGGAGAGGACATTCTCCACACAAGCCGCTTCCCGGGAAGAGGGTGCACAAGACGCGCGGGCGCAAGAGGTAAACGGGTTCGGGGTGGTGTTGATGCAAGTCGCCAGGGGGGAAGTGGCACAGATGATCCTGTATGAGCGTAGCCAATAAATACCTAAGACAACTATGTAATAAAGGCCGCCCTGGTAGTGCATGTCCTGTCGCGATATCATTACGGTTCTATCATATTCCAGCTCCCGTTTGCAAACCACGTCCCAGCCTTTGTATAATCCAACGCCATGCCATCCTTCATATATGCAAATCTAAAATACTCGGGCAGAGCCAAGCCCGCCGGCCGCACCCACGTAAAATTGCGCGCCGCCTCGGCCACGAAAAACTGGCGGTAGCGCTCGACGTCGTTGACCAGGACGCTGACACCGTTGACGCCGGCGGCCTCGCCCAGGGAGAAGGATATGGTGGAAGACCCGTTGGCTGTCGACGAGATGAGCGGTGGCTCGACGCTGGGTATCAGGGAGTCTAGCGACCCGTCGCCGCGGAGGGCGGCGGGGGTCTGGAGGATTGAGTCGAAGCCCCAGCGCGCGATGCCGTTGACAAAGAGCCCGAGGAGAATGCCCTGGTACAGCAGCGACGAGCGCGTCTGCATACTCGTGCCGGGGAGCAGGAGCAGCGCGAGGACGTAGTGGTGCAGCCGAAAGTTGAGGCCCGGCACCACGAGGCACACGGCGATGCCGCCGAGGAACAGCCCATAGAGCGCCAGATACCGCAGCAGCCGGCCTTCCAGCCGCAGACCGTAGATCTGCTGCGCGACGATGAAGCACAGGACGAGCAGGATGGCGGCGAGCGCTACTTTCGCGCCGGGCTGCTGCTCGAGGTCGTGAGCCGTGAGCCGCTGAATGGGGATCCAGTCAAACGTGTAGTTGGACAGCGCGCCGAACCAGAACCCGCCGAGCCAGAGCGCCGTCTTCTCGAGCTGCGCCTCCAGCCCGCGCAGCGCCTTGACGACGCACGTGCGGTAGATGACGACGGCGCAGAACGCGGCGGGGAGGAAGCGCTCGACGAACCGGGAGACGTGGTCGGGCAGGACGGAGGTGTTGTGGAAGGACGCATCGGGGGGGTCGGACACGAGGCTGACGTGCGCGAAGATGGCAGCGAAGACGACGAAGAACTGCAGGGGCGGCGAGGTGGTGAAGGCGGAGAAGATGGCCGTGAAGAGCAGCGAGATGTAGAGCAGGGGGATGCGCAGATCCGGGCTGCAGCGGATGCTCGGGTCGGCGGACACAGTAAACGCCAGCGGAAAGTACGAATCAAAGGCTATCGACTCGATGCCGTTGCTCGTCGAGCTCGCAAACGCATGCCGCTGCCCGACCCTCTCCAGCCGGCCGCAGCCTCCGGCGCCGTCCCCGACAAGGCCAGCATGGATCGCCGCGCCGCATATAAACGAGTCCCCGCGATAGAAGCCCTGACCCCCGACGACGAGCGGGCGGTAGTTGACCTCCTCGGGGCCGACGGGCCGCGGGTTCAGGACCTTCACGGAGGCGCAGCTCGCGGGGCAGCGGAACGCGAGGGAGGCGTTGGAGAAGGGCCGGCAGTCGATGCCGTCGAGCCCACACTGGTTCTTGCGGCTCCAGAGCGCGTCGACGCAGTCGAGGTTGACGACGGGCGCGCCCGTGCGGCGGTCCGTGAGCGCGACGGTGCCGGCGCGCAGCGGGAGGTAGAAGGCGGCGGCCCAGAGGAGGAGGAACGCGGCGAGCAGGATGAGCTTGCGCCGGGGGGTCGGGGCGCGCCGGTCGAGGAGCGCGATGGGGGATCGCTGGATCGAGGGGAGGAGAGGCTTGATGGCCTGGATGCGAGGCGGGTCGGGGCCTGAGAGCCACCGGGCGAGTCTCCAGCGACGTTGGGTCAGGCGAGGCTGCTTCGGGATGTCGCCGTCATCATCCTCGTAGTCGAACTGCTCCAGCAGCTGTGCCTCCTCGTCGGCGGCGCTGCGACGCCCATCGTCCTGGTATGGCTCGGCCTGGCCATTGGGGACCATTGGAACGCCCTGTCGTCGCGCTTCGCTCTATATCTCATACATGTACTCCCTCTCTTTGTCTCGCTCACTTTTTTCTGCGCCAGATGTTGAAGCCAGTCGAAGGATCGGTCGCGAGGTAAAGATGTTGACGCACGTGGCGCCTACAGGGGCCCAAGCATGTCGAGCAAGGCGATACCGAGGGCGAAAGACTCGGCCGCAGGAAAAAAGCAAGCAAACATGCAAGCAATAAAGAAAGCAAAGCGCGCTGGATTGATGGCGATTTGAGAGGATGACACGCAGCGCATTCAGGAGGCTGTGCACAATGTGTCCTTGGATGACTAAGGCGGTTGGACGGGGTGATTGTTCCGTCACATGATTCAAGAGAACTCGTGTTGTACAACGTACCTCCGACCAACGATTGAAGACTCGGAACAGCAGCTTTTCGATATTGATGGCAATCGAAGACTCGGTTGCCCGTGGCCACAATGGCGGCTCAATCGCGTTTCCGCCAAGGTGGCCTTGCTCCTGGAACGATCCTGTTGTGGCTATGGGCTCAACATTTAGTACGTTAATACTCCGTACTGCGAGCTTTTATTCATCACCAGCATTTTGCGATAGCATTTCTAAACTTGTCGAGTCGCCTTCCCACAACCAGTTGCAATCAAGAAGTCCTTGGGATGTATCCGTACCAGCCCAGCTGTCAATAAGGTGGGCAACCGTAAGGACGTCATTGGGCGAGACCCCTTGCGCAATCGTCTCCATCTGCCAAGCTTGTGGCCTCGCCAGGCTTTCCGGCTCGTGTGCTTGCGATTCTTTGCCTTGCTGCGACACCAGTTTAAGCATTTCGTGCAGGCGCTCAAGCTCTTGTCGACGAAATCGGGCTGGCATATTACGGCAACATATAATGGAGCTGATGACCGAGAACGTTGTATCGATATACCAGCCATCGCCCTGTTCATCAAACCCGTTGATCGCAGATAGAATGGCCAGGACACAGCCTGCCGTGAAAGCGTGCTCGAGATCAAACGGAAGAAAAGACTCTGAAGCGGACTAATTAGCCTCACATACGGCTCTACAAATGCAAGCAGTAAAATGGATATCGTCACGTAAAAGGGAATCACTTACCTAAAAGGTCTCGAGAGCGCAGTGCGGCTAGGACGCGTAGAGTCTTCGTAGCTGAGTCATGGCATGTTCTTAAGAGCGCTTTGACGGGCTCGGTCATGTCGCGATTCGATCTATGGCCGGCACACGACTTCTCCAGCTTTTCTTGCAGAAGGCAAAATAGAAGTGGTCGGGTTGCGAGCAGTATGCACTGGTGAAGATTAGCAGCTGGCTCGCTGGCTTAGTTCTGGCAGCAATTGGTTACCTGATGATAGCAGACGTTCAGCGTTGCGGATGCCCGGTTGATGGGACTAGAGCTATCGATCTTTAGCCCCGGGGATTCATTGAAAGTGGTCGCCAAAATGCACAGTTCCTGGAGTGTAGCCTGCGTGTCTTTGAAAAAATATGAATGCAGTTTTCCGTCAACACCGTATATGGCTATGAGACGTTAGCTACTGCGTGCCTGGGCGGACAGGTTGCTGCCTACTCTTCACAACGCTGGCGATGAGCCTGGACAACTTGAGATGCATCCCAACAGCAGTGACTTTGGTCTAAATATTGCTGGGCAGCCGGCAGCGAGATAGTGATATCTTCATCGTTGATTGAACTTGCGCACATGAGGTAACAAAACTTCCTATCAAGGACACGTATAAAGTCCACCATACACTGCGATATCGGTCCGCATTTGCGTGCTCGTGTGGCTCTTCCGTATGTTCTTGGTGGAAGCCCTGGCTCAGAGCTGTCCGAAGTGCAAGTCCCAGCTATTACAGACAGTCAGACTAGCAGTGCAGAGGTAAAAAACTGGAAACATACATATACGTACGCGCTATTCCTATGATCCACAGATTGGAGATAGAGCGCGATGCCACAGCAGATCTCGACTGAGAGCACTGGGTCGTGGTAGAGACCGTCGATGCCGGGGAGAAGATCCATGGCGCGCAGGAAGTATTCGCTTCCACAAGGGGCCGATTCTGAGACGCCTCGCAGCAATAAGGCCTTGCCAAAAGCCATAATAATGAAGTACTGAACAAGCCATAGACAATTTGTAGGACTCAGGTGGTAGGGAACAGCGCTGTATAGAAGCCCTTTATGAAGCTCTGCTCGTCCAATAGGTGGTACGTCTGGCATATATGGAACTCGACTGTGTTTGTGAGGTACATTGCGTAATCCATCGACGGTAGACCACTCATGGACACGGGCTCCAAATCTTGCCGTGTATTGGGGAACTGTAATGGAAAGGCCGAGGCGTCGACATTGAAGGGTACTTCCGGAGAGTCTGGTTGATCAAGATATTTTTGATCATGCCCAAGACACGTTGACCGTACGTCCCTGTCGATGATGGACCCAAAGACCCTATAGACATTGAGCTTCAATCGGTCCCTTCTTCACAGTAACGGTATTGATTCGTGACATACGTCGTCGCCCTTCTAGGTCTGTAACGATTTCAGATGGTGTGGCGACCAAAGGGTTCTTCATGGTGAGAAGGGGGTCATCGGTTGACCTCCCGGCCGTGTATTGATCCGGCTCACGGCTAGGGGCTCCATTATCCCCGTCCGTAGTTCCCTCACTGGCTTCTGTGGCTCAATCAGCTTATGTCGGGAACGGTGGCAACAAGCATGGTGCTTCAGCTGTCGATCTTGATGTGTCCCTCGCACTCCATGGGGCGGCCCGCGTCGATGTTTTGTCGAGTGCTCATTGCCGTCGAATTTGCCGGCCTTCCGTTTCAACTCATTGAGATATCTGGTCCAGTGTCAAAATTCCCTCATGTCATTCCATATTGCTTAACCACGCCGATACTTGCCTTTCAGACACCAAGATCTTCTTCTCTTCCTGCTCAAAAATACAGTCTGCGGAGCTTCGGACGCAATTTGCGCACGGCCATGAGCCGTGGCATCGAACCTTGCGCTCACGGCATTGAACGCAACTAACAAGGAGAGCATATGAGCATGCGTACAGACTGCAGGAGGTAGGTAAAGAGCCCGGGAGCCTGAGAGTGGCATCAAGGTCCATACTAGTCATGTCTCTTGGGAGCTCGAGGAACGTGTTCGCGACGACCTGCGGGTTGAGACAGCGAACAGCAGTACGGAGTCCGGACGTGGTTATCCCCCGGGCCTAGTCACGTGTATTTCCCCAAGCGAATGGGCGCCATGCTTCCCTCCCATCTCGCACATCCATCCGCCACGGCAGATAAACCGCGATCAAAGGTCCACCTCTGCTCTACACGTCTTGTCCAGTTGAAGGCGGAGCCTGACGCGGACAGCCCATACGCCAGCGTCGTCGAACGCCTGCGTTTCTACACGCGGGATCCGCGTCCCACCCCTCGACGCCAGCGGCAGGACGTCTACAAGAGGCGTATCAGAAATCACCAGGGAGCGAGAACTAGCGGCGGGCGTGTACGTGGTACGCCTTCGCGGAGACGAGCGGTCATACGTCTATAGAGAGGTCGATAGGCCGCAATAGCTGCCCGAAGATACCGAAATCTTACAGCAGGAACTACAGAACCTAGAACAGCTGCCCGGCTCGGAAGAAGTCGTGCGGCTAGTTGCTATCGTCTCATCCACCAACCCGTATCGGACCGCCGAGGCGGACGCCGGTGACGCCGGTGCCTCTCTCCTGCGAGGCTTGCTCCTCGAGTACCACCCTAACGGCACCCTGCGGGACGCCCTGCGGTCACCGGACTCGGAGGCCGGACGGCCGTGACCCCGGTGGGCGCTTCAGATCGCCCGCGGGCTCAACCACCTCCACTGTCACGGCCTAGCCCACTTGGATCTGAAGCCATCCGTCGTCATCTGCGCAGACCACGACGCCGTATTGATCGACATCGGCGGAGGGGGTTACACTTATGAGTGGCTGGCGCCGGAGATACGCGACGTGCCTGATCCGACGTGGAAGAGCTTCGAGGCACGGGTATAGAACGACATGTGGGCATTTGGGATGATGCTATCGCAGATGGCCAACGCCTCACGCAACGATGCAGAAAGGGAATTATCAAAGCACGTTGCCTCGCTTGCCACTATCGAAGCCCCACGCATTCCTCTCAACCATTCCATTCCCTGCTCCAGCCCTAACACGAGGCCATCTGTCCCATTATTAAGCAAGGCTTCTAGCTTTGCGTTGGCGAGACATAACGTCGCAGCCTCTAGCTTTGCTTCTTTAATCAGTGGAACAAAGTTTCGGGATCGCCCGCTCGTCTATGACAGGCTAATACAGTCCTTTGCATCTGACATTAGAAGATGGGCCGGGTCTTAACCGCTGTTTAATCCTCATCGGGAATTAGCCAGAGGACGAGCGTGGTTGCCTGACTACGATAACTTCTTCGAGTGTCGCGATAACACGTTGTGGTGTTGACAAGGGGCGCTTCCCTACGAAGTATAGCATTCGTTCCAGGCATCTACATCATTGCCATCGCGATCAACGATGGATGAAATGGTAAGCCAAACGTTGGTACTTGTAATAACCCCCATCGAAAACATATTCTGTTTAGGACCTTCCATTTTCACACTTTCCGACCTTCTCCCTTCGTCCAGCTGACTTCCAGGCTCGCCATCACCGGTAGCCTCGTATGGGACTTCTACGTCAGGAACATAAGGACAAAAGCAGTAACGATGCACCCAAACATCAAGGACGTGCTGACAGAAAAGCCGGCTATGTACCTTGGTGCCGAGTTTGCCAGCCAAATGTATGATCCACTACAGAAAGAGGTTAAGTTGAGGTAACAGCATGTTGGAATGCACAACATACTATACATGTACGGATGATAGATTGGCGAGTGCGCTGTCATAGTTTTAGTCCCACTGGTGTATTTATATAGCGGTAAATACTTTACTACTCCAATTGCAACGGCACGTTGCTCTGCAGGTCGGCATATCGTATTTGACAGATAGCTCAGCGTCAGCGGACTTCACGCCCAAATGCCAGACGCCCCTGGTTTAGGATAATCAGTAGAGGAACCGAATGACAGTCACATATCCCACTTACCAATCGCCAAAAACGTATAACGGACTTTAGGATCGTCCACGGCAGCAGCGATGATTAATGCCACGGTGGTAATGGAAGCCATCACCATGATGTGTTTCGGGCGCTCATTGAGCAGGTCCGAAGAGAAACAGCAAATTAACACAATGACAAGAGCCACCATGTCTGAGCTGTGGGTCATTGTGTATATCAACAGAAGCAGAAATATCTTCTCACAAATTTGGATCGGAATCGCCATCCAGATGCTACTCAACACACCCATGCTCCCACAGAGACTCGCCAAGGACGACTGGACATACGTATTGGATCTCCTGTCCCTTGCAACCCAACGCTGCCATCAGAGTTGGAATAAAATAGGTAATCGTACCCGCGCCGGTACACAGAATCTGGGCGAGGACAAACATCCATATTCTATCGGAGATTAGCTGCTGAATGCAACGTTCCCAAGATGTCGATTTGCTACCAACCTCCAGTTCCGGACCGCATGCATGAAGCTCTGCAGGTGGCTAAGGCTCCACGCTTGGGTAGAGTTATTGTCGTTCTCCAACCCTAGGCGTACTCTCTCTTTGGCAGTGAGCCACTTGGTGGTTGCAGGGAAATCGGGAAGAATGAACCTGGGGGATGTCAAAACATGTAACC
>PKSG01001121.1:0-10970 GCA_002916505.1 Tolypocladium paradoxum | reverse complement strand
CCCCCAACTGGGCCATTTCAGAGAGACAACCACATACCTGTTCATCGCCTTGACTGGATTTATTGTGAGAAGAGAGTCTTAATGCCAAAGAAATCCTGAGCCACAAACGCTCCTCTGGATAGTAGCAGCGATTCGACTTCTTCATGTCCATTCAATGCCGCTAGCTCCAGGGCTGTCCATCCATTGCCCCTTCTGCCTTCTACATCCGCGCCATGCTCAAGCAACAGTTCGACTATGCCGTTGTATCCCTTCTGTGCAGCCTGTAATAACGGCGTTTGGCCGTAGGAATCTTCGGAAGCTGTGCTAGCCGCTGCGGAAAGCAGAAGCTTTACAACCGGCTCGTGCCCATTTCTTACCGCCCAATAGAGCGGTGTTCGGTCGTTTCTTCCATCCTTCGCATGAGGATCTGCTCCAATGTCGAGAAGCGGCTTAACGACGGCATCATGCCCATTCTTGGCGGCCCATGCGACCGGCATCCGACCACCTTTTGCGTTAATATCGACTTTGCCCGTATCGAGAAGTAGCTTAACGACCGCCGTATGCCCATATATAGCGGCCCATGAGAGCGGCGTCCGACCTCTCCGATCTTTTACGTCAATATCGACTTTGCCCGTATCGAGAAGCAGCTTAACGACCGCCGTACGCCCATACATAGCGGCCCATGAGAGCGGCGTCCGACCTCTCCGATCTTTTACGTCAATATCGACTTTGCCCGTATCGAGAAGTAGCTTAACGACCGCCGTATGCCCATATATAGCGGCCCATGAGAGCGGCGTCCGACCTCTCCGATCTTTTACGTCAATATCGACTTTGCCCGTATCGAGAAGTAGCTTAACGACGGCCGCATGCCCACTCCCAGTGGCCAATGAGAGCGGCGTCATACCACTATCGTCTGCGTCGATATCAACTTTGCCCGTATCGAGAAGTAGCTTAACGACCGCCGTATGCCCATATATAGCGGCCCATGAGAGCGGCGTCCGACCTCTCCGATCTTTTACGTCAATATCGACTTTAGCTGTATCGAGAAGTAGCTTAACGACCGCCGTACTCCCCCCCGTAGCAGCCCATGAGAGCGGCGTCCGACCTCTCGGATCTTTTATGTCAATATCGACTTTGCCCGTATCGAGAAGTAGCTTAACGACGGCCGCATGCCCCCTCACAGCGGCCGATGATAGCGGCGTCATACCACTAGTCAAACCACTATCGGCCGCGTCGATATTTACTTTACCCGTATCGAGAAGTAGCTTAACGATGGCCGCATGCCCATTTTCAGCGGCCCATGAGAGCGGCGTCCGACCATTTTCGTCTTCCGCGTCGATATCAACGTTAGCCAGATCCGCCCGTTGCAGAATCACTTGCAACAGCCCTGTCATCTGATATCGCGACGCTATGTGTACCATGCTTGTCCTTTGCAATTGGAAGTGGTGTCGGAACAGGAGCGAGCCTGTTATTCCTGAAGGCCAGACGACATAGTCTAGAAGATCGTCTTGAGAGACATTTCTCTCCTCACTTTCTTTCACGTGTGGTACCCACGACGTCGTGGCGTAATGCAATAGAGGGAAGTTCGACACTAATGCATCTTGATCGTCGGTTGCGGCGATCTCTTCCATTGCCAAGTAGCGTATGCAGGCCCTGGACAGCTGGTAGTGTGCGATTCCGACGACCAAATCAGCCTTGCAGGCATCGGTCGCTGTCGAATTCTGGTTGCAGTCCAGGGCCGTTAGGCCTTTCTCAACAAAAAAGTCCTTAACGGTCTGATGGATAAACTGCACAACCGGTATGTCAGATGACGGCACAGCCTCGGCAAGACCGCGGCTGAGCGTTTTGAGTCTTCTCTCCATCATACCGCTGTCGCATATATAATCATCTGCTTCCTGACATTGTTGCAATGACTTGTGGGGACAGTTCGCATCGACAACCATAGCCCATCGCAGTTCGTTTAGGGATAGGGGCCGTATGGCAAAGCAGATCCATTGGATCAGTCTCAAGGACGTTGGTTTCTCATCCATGTCATGGACAAGCTCCTGGTATAGCTTATCGAGGTCTGCAGGGATAGTATGGATTTCCGCTTCCATCTTCTTCCAGCTAACCCCTCTTCGCTGAAGGAGGAGAATGCGCTCTATTACGAGACGAGCCCACATAAAAACGCCCGAGGCGCGTTCTTTGATTGTCGTCTGTATCGTGGCCGGAATCGTAGATGCTGTCTGAGAAGAAAACTTGGCTTGTATGTATGTCGAAATATCCTGTTCGTTTTCACGCTCAAGGCATATTTCAAACCCGCAATCCAAGTCCAGGATCGGGTAATGACGGCAACTGAAGCAGATAAGAAACTGTGAACCAGTGGGTGGGAGCCCCTGAAGCAAGGACTTGAACTCCCCGACTAAGTCGACCGCATTCTCTTCGCCACACTCGTCCAACGCGTCGATAAATAACAAGATTGAGTGGCTCTCCAGGACCTTCGGTAGCGCTAGCTTGAAGAACTGCAGCAACTCGCGCGGGTGCCACTGCCATTTTTCGCCCGGCTTGCCTAAAGTGTCGCGACGGTGTTGAAAAGTGGCGACGAGATCCGGCAGTGTTTCAGGAGCCCGAGTGAGAAGCTCATGGAGAAGCGACCGAGCGAACCCGAGCGGCGTTCTTTGGAGTTCAGAACCGCGACCATGAAAGAACAAGGACAGAATGAGGGTAGTGCCCCCAATGTCGCTGATGGCCATGGCATTGTCGAGAGCGTATCGCAGCAATGTCGACTTCCCAGAGCCGGGCTTGCCTTTAATCCAGAGCAAGCCCCTATCACAAGTGGCCCAGCTCGTATATGTTTCGTGCCGAAGCAGCCACTCGCATGTTCCGTCGACGGCAGAATCGATGCCTTTGGATCGATTCTCCATTTCAAGAAAGGCCAGCGACTGTAAGCAATCTCGTAACGGCTTGGAGGGTTCGGGAAGGCGCTGTAGCACCTGGGAAAATTTCTCGTTGTCGCCGCTGGTCTTGATAATTGGGAGCTGGCAAACGGTCAGTTGGATCCCAGGCGAACTCGGATGGTAATATCCTTTCACTGCTTTGGTAAACTCACCCAGTCTTTAACCTCCTTATCCGCTTTATCAATCGCATCCTTCTTGTCGAAAATGGAGCGGTCACGAACGTCAAAAACTGCACCTGCAATGAGCTCTGATGAAAAGAAAAAATTAGAACCACCGAAACTAGACATTCGTAAGTCTGGGAACAAACCTGCGTTGCATGTCTGCAAGTACTTGTCCAAGGCCATCACGTAGAGTAAAATGGCCTTGTAAACACCCGTCAGGCGACGGTCAAACTCGTCGCCAGCTTGCGGTCCTCTGAACACCTTTTCATACTCTGCGTATCTTGTCATGTACCCGGTCACTACCTCTGAACTGTCGAAGACGAATTTGCGAGCCTCTTTCGCATTTGCAGCGACCTGGAGACCGAAAGACACGACCGACCAGCCTAGGGCAGCGTAGCCCGACTTGTCAAACTTCACGGCAGCGTCGCCGAGGGACTTGAATTTCAAGGCTCCATTGATGATCTTATTCACGACCTGGGCCTGTTATTAAGCACATATTTCATGGGGATTCTGGGACGAGATTGAGCTCACGGGCCTCCAGGTCGCCTCCTTGTCTTCCTCATTGAGCTTCTCCGCCCTGGAAAGAATAAGATTGACATCGTCGGTGGCTGAGGGTTCCCAGTGATCTTCCGTGGTTGAGCTTCCGCCTTGGCTTTTGGGGGTCGGGTCTGCCGCGTGGTCTTCTCGTTTGCATTTGATGAGATGATCGAGCTTCTTCCGATCTTCCGGATCCAGGTTGTCTGCTGCTTCATTCCAAAGGGTTCTCATGGCGAGCTGCGGTGGGTCATGCTTGTCCGGCACTCGAAGTGGCTGAATGGCCTGCTCATTACAGGATTCTGATGTCGACCCGGTCGTCGGGTCTGCCGGGGGGGGGCCTGACAGGGCCGAGGAGAAGGGCGCAGCTCTGCTTCGGACTGCACACGCGTGGTCCGGGTCCTGTCCCGATTGCCGGTCGACCCGTGAACGGCGGTGACGTCGGTGCAGTCATGCGACGCCTCGGCTCCGTCCGAGAAGGGGACTGGCGGAGAGCTCCCGGAAGATGGCGCAAGGCGTTGTGTCTCGGAGTGCTCGCTTCCTGTCTCCGAGGAAGTCTTTGCCTGCCTCCTCCTAAAAAGCTTCGACAAGAATCTCCTACCTTTTCCCATTGTGGAGATGGATATCGTCGACGACGTTGGGTTCCAACATGTAGGATGCGAGTGTCGTTCAGCTCACCAGGAGCATCCAAGACAGCATTTTTTTTCGCTCAGCCTTGCTTATGCTGATTCGTTAAATTGGTGCCCAATCGCCCCCTCGGTCTCCCAGGCAGCAACGCAGGCGATCACCAATGAATGGTCAGAAATTCAGAATGCCTGCATGGCCCATCATGATGTCTGTGACGGCCTGCATGCGTGGCCCCCGAAGGATCTGCCCTGCCTTTAACTCGCCGTTCGCCGCCCCGGGTACGAAGAGGGAGGGGGGCATCTTTCTTCAGCAATGGGACATCCAGGGCATGGTCAAGGTGGGATTGCAAATACGGGGTTGGTGTGAAGCGCTTTGGATTCCGGCGAGGCGGCCGACGAGTTCCTCCCAGCATATATACTCTGTAGGTAGATGCAGAGTAGTGAGCTAACAGTTCCAGGTCGTTTCCTGCTCACACCGTTCAGGGTTATAGGTACACTTCCTACGGAGTAGGTACCTTTAACTATCGGCCCCGGACAACGGCCAGTCGGCCCAGTCGGCCCAGTCAGGTAGGTGGCTCCAGCGGATGCAGCGCCCATTGCGTGACCTCACCTCAGCGCGCCTCCACTGATCTGCAGTTGCTGCACGCTCCCTCAGCCTCCCTGCCAGCGTGACTCCCAGGTCATTTCGTCTCACCATCATGATCCTCCTCCTCCTCTCCCCCATGATGGTTCTCGCGAGCCAGCCACGTCGCCTGGGTGGTCAACCCAGCCATGCCGGAAAAGTGACAATCCCACACCGCAGATGATAGGTTTGGCCCGTCGGAGGATCAACCAATCAACCATTGAGATACCATTACAGAGCTTGCCCTTTCTTCTCGAACAGACCAACTCCAAGTGTTGACGAGGACATACAGTCTTCGTTAAAAAGTGGGCTCTGTGCGGTCCGTAACCACCCTGAACCGGAAATCTTAACTAATCAAGGCCGAATCCTCTGTTGGAAATGAATTCAAGAATATTCCCCAGACTTGGAGATCACCTTCTATAGTCCCTGCCTTGTCCCTGTCGACCCATCCCTCCGTGTGGCCGCCTCCAAAGTCAACGATCCAGGCGTCTCCTTGAACGTCGATGATGACGTCATCAGGGTTCGCATCCCCCCAGATAATACCAGCTTCGTGCAGCGCTGCCAAGGCATCCTGGATTTGCGTTTCCCAACGTCTCTTGGTAGCTTCTGGCGTTGTATGGCTTAGAGTGTCGGCTAGGGTAGCGTCCTCGTCGATGCGGTGAAGGATGCCGAGGGGTCGATGATTCCCGTCTTGCACGACGCCAAAGAGGCGGGACTACGTACTTGGGGTCCGAAGTTGGCTCGGGCGATTTGTTCGTACTTTTCGATCTCCCGTTTGCCTATTTCTTCACCGACAAAGTCGAAAGACTTGAAGAATTCTCGACCATATGCAAGCACTCGCGTAGGGTCGTCGCCGATATACTGCGGATCGTCACCGATGATCTTGATCTGAAATAAATGAAAGTTGGAAATGCCGTCGTGCATTAGACAGGCTCATGTTCGCAGCCCGGTTCCATGCATTCATCATCCATCCGGTCGCGCACTGCAACTGGCCCGGATTTCAGTTTGTCGTTGATAGCGCCTAGCTCGCAGCCAAACGATTCTAAAGCGAGATAATCTTGGAGTGCCATATTCGAAGTGTCTGACGGCTGCGGTGCAAGGCGTTCAAAGGTTGGGAGGAATGGGCTGACGGCCCAGTCGAAGCATTTGTCAACAGTGATGCCTTGGACACGGCGCGCGTCGCCACCTGCATCCCCGCATTCGGTCCCTTCCTCCTCGTCTTCCCACGTGTCCGCACCCGATGCCAAAAACTCAAAGTATTCGCGAAACTCTGCAGTTCGTTCCGGTGAATTGTGAATTCGGAAGGCGAGACATGGACATGGAAGGATTTGCGGTTGAGACGTGTGAACCATTCTGGGCTTTCCCCTTGGTTACTCTGACAATAACCGCAAATACGATAGCGTCGGTGTCCAAGCTCGGGCTGTGCATCCTCCATTTCGAGGAGACTGCTCTCAATGGTGAGGTGACAGGGAGAAGGACAATTACCTCAACACATGGCTTGTAATCCGTCTTTTTGCAGACAGAGAAGGAGAGACAGAGGCGGCGCTTCGTATGTGTCGGCAAAGCACTCACTTTGGCACCAGATAATGGCTGGGGGCAGTAATGGACTACATTCGTGAGTTCCACACTTCAGGAGTCCTCTCCAAGTACTTCCTACGGAGTTATAGCCCTCTAAGGTTGGTTACCCAGCTACAGAAGCTAACCAAAACCCCGATTATCGACAGCTGTCAACCTTTTACCGCTCAATTCCCCTTCAGAGACTCCCTCCAGCGCTAACTAAGAGTTGAACAAGCTCCTCGCTTAGCCCAGGTCTATCTGACAGCAGCCTTGACTCCACTGCAATCCGGGCTGGAGTGATTCCCCGTGGGCTCTTGGAGGATGCATCAGCACCGTGCGCCAACAGAGCCTTTGCCACGCCGACTGCGCCATGGTCGGCGGCCCAGTGAAATGGTGTTAGCTCTAGCCTGACCATCTCGCGCTTACCAGCGGCACGTTCAATGAACTCTTGCGCCTCTGAGATCCCCAGGCAAACGCACGGTATTGCGCCCCCTGTGTACGGTCCCCCGGGTGACCTCGGGATAGCATCGCGGCACGAGCTTCGACGTCAAGGCCGCGCGCAATCAACTGCGCAGCTAGTTGTGCTGCTTCACCCCCTTCGTCCCCGTCGAGATAGAGAGCGAGACAATGCAACGGCGTCCAGCCTTCGGCCGTGGAAATGAGAGGATCTGCGCCGTGGGAAAGAAGGACCTGCGCAGCTTGTGTCGCCTCCCATGATCTCTTGACTCGGGAATTAGGAAGACGATGCTCCAGAGCCGGGACCAGGGCGCATATCAAGGGCGTCCAGCCATTAGCGTTTGTATCGTTAACACCAAGCCCGCGAGATATAAGGTACTCTAGGATATCGATTTTCCCACCGGCAGCGGCCCAGTGTAGTAAAGTTTCTCCGTGAACATTCTTCGCATTCAGCATATAGTCTTGGTCCTCGGGCGCACAGATAGAGAGGTAGAGGTGGAAAATGCGCAAGTTGGCAATGAACGCGGCGTGGTGGAGGGGCGTGTTCCCTACCCTCTCTGGCTGGCGAATAGAGGCGCCATGCTGAATCAGGAGGCGAATGCCCGTCTCATGAAGGCCGCAGTCGGTGCTTCGCTACGAAGTTGGATTGGCAAGCCGACGAGATGAAGTGCAGATTGCTCGTTTCGCTGGTGATCCTTTGTATTTCGGTCTACGCCCTTTCAAGGAGCACCTTTAGTCCTCCGGCCTAGTCGACTGCTCTTATAGCCACGAATATAATATGCTGGCCATGATGGCGAGTGTTGGGATCCACTCCAGCATCGATCAGCCGTGCAAGAAGGAGTTGCTGGTTTAGATAATCGACGCCATCAAATCGCACACCAGATCTCTCCTCTTCGCACATCATGGGCTTGAAATCCGCCGCTCTATACAGGGCTCGACGAGGGTCTGGGAGGGGAAGGGAAACTTGGTTTAAAGTACGTCAACCACGTGAACGTGCCACCTGGCTGCGGCCGAAAGAAGGGCATCCTCCTTTACGCCGTTGGTCCAACCATCCCACCAGCCCAAGACATCGCTAACAAGACAGGCTTGGCCGTATTCCGCAGCCTCGACAAGGCAAGGCATGGAGTCGAGAGAGCCATTCGCGTGGTTTTCGGCCGGAACGTGACGCCGTAGACGCTGGAAAATGCACCGCCGCCCGTTGCGAACAGCCAACGCAAGACATGTAACGGCCTCGGTGTCCAGCGTGGCGGCCTGAGCGTCAGCGCCTGCATGGAGAAGGACGTCCACTGCGGCCAGGTTATCGCACCATATGGCGACGTGAAGGGGTGTACCGAATGCGTAATGTGGGTGGTTTATATCCGCGACATTGGAGAGCAGCCTCCGCAGCCTAGAAATATCGTTGTCGTGAAGACAGGCGTGCAGGGCCTCTTTTGGTGAGCGAATGCATCATGCATTCGCGACCGTATATGAGGATTCATGGCTATGGCGCATGGAAGGCGGGAAGAAGGCAAATAGATTGCACGGGTTTGGTTGAGGGGTGCGTCGCATGAGGTTGTGGTGGTGGAGAGGACAGGGAATGAAAATCCAGAGAACATATTATGCACGTGCCTCCCTCAACTCCAAGTTCCTTCCAACCTCACTGAAGACCACATGATAATAGAGGAAGGGCTTTCTCGCCATGTCGGATCAAGCCAGGTCATGACAACCACCCCGGCTCGATGCCTTCCGCGCCTTCATTGGCCGGGGACACTTGTACAATGTCCGCCTCCCACTCTAGGCCATTCAAGGCATCCACTACTCGCTCTGCAGTAGACAAGGTCCCGTCCCAGCAACCCCGAATAATCCTTCCACATGCGAGTTGGTCCACATTTGGGAACTTGGCTCTCTGAAACAGATCGTGCACTTCTTCCTCTTCTAAATCTGCATAGGGCTCTGTACCGACCATGATGAAATAAAACACTGAGCCTAGGGCGAACACGTCATCCTCTTCCATCGCCTTACGCTTCCAATTCCCACCTGGTGGTTGGTATCTTGATCCTGGTGCAATGAGAGGAGCCGACCCAGAAATTGAGCAACCGGCGAAGTCGGCAATGTGGAGATCTAGTTGTGCATTCAATAAGAAGTTGCGTGGCGTGATATCGCAGTGAATGACCCCAGCCGCATGAACGACAGTCAACGCCCTTGCCGCTTGGACTGCCCACCGTCGTCGAACAGCGGCAGGAACGTGGTTTACGACCCGGTCGCCAGTGGTCACTTCGGCGAGTTTTCTGACATACGCCTCGAGACTTCCGTTCTCCAAGTGCTCCAATGTCAAGCAGCACAAATCCGGATCCCAGTTAACGAGCTTAGGGGCGTAGGAGGTGTTGTTGAGTCGCTTGTAGACTTCGGCCTCGGTTCGTACACGATCGCGATTTTCCTCCTCATTCTGTTGGCAATAAGGATTCGACTTGGGGTACTTGACGATGTGACCTGATGGGAGCAGTTCAATATGCGCCGTGCTCCCGTGACCGATCCATCTCCCTTTCGTAATATAGTATATAGTGCCGTCAGGCACTTCGGCTGGGATTTGGAAGGCTGAGTCAGGCCAATTTGGTTTCTCTTTCCGTCGCCAGGGTCCTGGGATAGGCACATAAGTAAGCTGGCGTGGGCCTCCTGTACGTCCTGTCTGTGGGCGTGTGTTAGGATATCGATCTCCAAATGTGGGGATGGAAGTGACTGACCTTGGAGTGCTGCTGATGCTGCTGCTGCTTCTGGGCTTCGACAATGAGCGACGCCGTTTTAGGTTCTCCGGCCAATATGCGTAAGACGAAATCCCATATAAAAGCACACTGGCCAAATGTGTAGCGCCAAAGAGTAGGCCATGCTGGCGCAGGGAAGTGCTTAGCAACGGAAGACATTGTACGAAATGATATTGAGAGGAAGAGGAACGATGTCCCGTTGGGTTTGTCCCTGTATCCGCCCTTGATTGTCGGTCAGTGATGATTAGTCATCTTTCCCCCTAGTTTCAAGGCACTAAAATGTTAATTGTTTTCCCGGGGATCTGCCGTGCTAGAGGCACCCCTGAGATACCCCGATGGCCTTTAGCATTCTATCAATCGCGCCTATGTCTACCGAGATAGAGCGACTCTTCTCTAAAGCTAGCTTGCGTGAAGGCGTCGGGATGAAGGACTGCGCTGGGTAGGCCATTGATGGCACTTCAGATACATTATAGCACATATTAACTTATTCAAATTATGTTAACTTTTAAATCACTGGAATTGGAGAATATGTTGAGGGTGAATGCATATACTAAGGGCCACGAGTAACGAGACGACGTAAAGACGGAATAGAAGGGCCCACGAAAAATGCGTAGCTCCCTCTTATATAATAATCCAAATAAAAAAAATTCAAGGGCAGAGGCACAAGAGGCTTAAAATTAGGAGGAATCACTCAGACCTCTATTACTATGTATAGTAATAATAAGGAACTGTCTAATCTTGAGGATTAGGATGTCTCTTATATATCTACATAGAGCAACCAGCCCTTCGTTATCCTCTGCTTTTTATAGTTTCTGTTTTCACCCCTGTCCTAGGTCTGTCCTTCCCACCTAACAAAAGAACAATTTCCCCTATCGTCCTCCGTACACAACCATTAATCCGCGCCTAGTTGTACAACCGCTGCACAGCCGGCCCGTTCCGCGACCTGGCTGTTGGATCGTAACGCTCAATCTGAGCCCTTTAGCCCTTTATACACGCTCGGCAGGCTGAGGCTCAGGGTCACGGTCGGCAAAGCAGGCCTCGGGGTTCTCATATTCTTCGAATTCGAAGAATGTGTTACAGAAAGAATCGGTTCCGACGCAGGATTCATCCCCAATGGCCTGGGGACAATCCAACCCAGTCCCCTTAATCCAAGGCTTTAGGGTGGAGGTCGTGCTCTGGCAAGGTACAGCAACCGCGAGGACAGCGTACGCAGACGCGACGATGCCGGCGTACTTCATGATGTATGTGCTTGCCGGGGGGAGAATTTCAGGTATTAAGAAGGGATATGAAAAGCTTTGCTCCTTTCTTGAGTTAATAAGCGAAGGTATATAAGGTCCCTGGGCACAGCCACTGTTAGTGGT
>PKSG01000454.1:54088-76725 GCA_002916505.1 Tolypocladium paradoxum | reverse complement strand
GGGGGGGGGGGGGGGGGGGGGGCCTACCTCGCGGTCGTCGTCGCTGGTGGTGTCTGCCATTGTGAGTGAGATGAGGCGAGGTGAGTGGTCGGGTGAGTGGTGAGGTGTGGTGTGGTGAGTGAGGCGCGTCAATGTACGCGTCGTGGGGGAGGCAGGTGGGTGTACGTACCGCTTCAACTGCCGGGTGCACAGCCTCACTCACAGCAATCCCACGCACAGCAATAAATCCTTGAAAATATTCAATAAATCCAGTTTTCCCTATTTACTATCCAACAACCGGGACGGCCTTATCCCAACCACACGATATAGCCCCGCGCGCGAATTCATCACGTCATGACATGCACGCTACGTTGTAGACTGCGAACCCCTTATGCACAGCACAACCGCCCCCGGGGCGCATCTCCAGCACCTCACGCACGGTTCCGTCTCCGCGCCTTTGCCGGCGTCGCAGGCGGAGGCGGAGGCGGGGGCGGAGGAGGGGGAGCAACCTCCTTCTTCTTGTACACGGACAGCCGGTTCGCCGCGCCGCAGTACTCGAGCGCGCTGCCGCCGCACAGCATGCCGCACTCCTTCTGCGGCGCGACGGCGCTCGACGCGTCGAGCGCGCCGCCGCAGTAGCACTCGCGCCCGTACTCGGTGCCAAAGTACCTGTGGTCCTTGCAGAAGGCGGCGCACTGCGCGTTGGTCATGGCGTCGGCGGCCGTGGCCCTGGCCGGCAGCGCGCGCGTGCCGTTGCCCTCGGTCTGGCAGCCGACGAGCACGTAGTCGCCCACGGCCGCCGGCTGCTCGGGCCTGCCGCCCGTGGCGTTGGGGTTCATGTACAGCTCGAGGCGGTTGCTGGCGCCGCAGTACTGGAAGCGGTCGCCGCCGCAGGGCATGTTGCAGTCGGCCAGGGGCGCCGTCTGGCTGCTCTCGGTGACGTAGCTGCCGCAGTAGCACTCGGCGCCGTACTCGGTGCCGAAGTACTTGTAGTCCTTGCAGAAGGCGCCGCACGCGTCGTTGGTCATGTTCGCGGCCATGGTGGCCTTTTGCTCGAGCGCGCGCGCGCCCTTGCCCTCGGTCCAGCAGCCGACGAGCGTGTACGGCGACACGGCGGGCTTGTGGATGAGCGTGGCCGTCGGCGTCGGCGTCGGGGGCGCGCTGGTCGTCGAGTAGAGCTCGATGCGGTTGCCGGCGCCGCAGTACTGGCTGGCGTCGCCGCCGCAGGCCATGTTGCAGTCGGCCAGGGGGGCCGCCTCGCTGCTCTTGGCCAGAGAGTTGCCGCAGTAGCCTGTCTCGCGTCAGCTGTGCTCATTCACATAGGGCCGTGCCAGGGGGCAAACTCACACTCGCGGCCGTACTCGGTGCCCCAGTAGACGTACGCGCCGCAGTAGGTCATGCACTTCTCGAGCGTCATCGTGTCGTTGGCAAAGGAGATGCCGTCCAGGGCGCGCGTGTTGTTGCCCTCGGTCCAGCACGACACCATCTTGTAGCCGCCGACGACGTCGCGGTGGTGCAGCGTGGCCGTCGGGCCCGCCGTCGACGTCGTCACCGTCGCCGTCGTGTTGACAGCCCGCGTCGTGGTCGAGCTGACGGGTGGCACGGTAGGTCCGGTGGTCGATGCGGTAGACGTGCTGACGGGCGGGTCGACGGCGGCGTCGCACGGCGCGGCATTGTCAAAGGCGCTGCACGTACCGCCGATGCCGGCCAGGCTCTTGAAGCCGTCCGTCTGGGTGCCGGCCGTGACGTCGACGTACGACTGGTACACCATGCCGCCCTGGACGGTGTGGTTGGAGGCAAACAGCGTGTACTTGCCGACGCAGGCGCCCTTCGTGAGATCAAGAGTGGACTTCTGCAGCAACGGCACGGGGCTGTTGGTCTGAGGAGTCTTGGACCACACGGTCGCCTTGGCGCCCTTGCCGGCGACGTCGTTGCGGACGGCCGCAACCAGCGTGACGGCGCCGTTGTTGCCCGTCACGCAGCTCTGCGGGGCCTGGAACACGACGTCGTCCTGCAGGGGATACGCCTTGCCGTTGTTGTCGTACAGCTTGCTCGTGCCGTCGGCGTAGTTGACGGCGACGGTGAAGGACGAGATGCCGGCCGAGGCGGGGATGGTCGCCTGGATGGGGTAGAAGGAAAAGGTGTTGTCGAAGCCCTGGCCGACGCCCTGGACGGTGCTGGTGATGGTGCACGAGCTGGAGCCGCAGTCGTCGGCGCCGCTGCGGCCCTTGTAGGTGACGCTGACGCTCTTGATGCTGTCCGTGGGCAGGCCCGTGGTGTCGAGGCGGATGAAGCCCTTGAGCAGGAGCGCGGCGCCGCCGTTGGCGAGGGTGAGCTGCATGTCGACGGGCTTGACCTTGTAGGGAACAACGGGATCCGACAGCGTGACGCCGGGGGGCACAACGTCAATCATCTTCTGCAGGACCGCCTTGCAGACGTCCCGGAACTTGGCGGCGTCGGCGAGGGCCGTCACGGTCTTGTTGCCGTCCGAGTTGAAGACCTTGAAGTCGGCATGCTTGTTGATCTTGACCGAGGGCCCGACGACGAGCGGGTTCGTCGTGTTGCCCGAGAGGTACTCGGTGACGACCTTGTTGTCGAAGACGGCGATGGTCGAGTCGAGCGGGGCCTCGCCGTTCTTGTTGTCGCCGGGGGGCATCAGCTCCGGGAACTCCTGCTGGTGGACGCCGCCGATGGTGTGGCCGCAGGCCGTGACCTGGATCATCTCCTCGTTGGTGAAGCCCATGCGCTCAAACTGCTGCTGGAAGGTGACGACGGAGTTCTGGGGCTGGGGCACGCCCGTGTTGCCCTTTTCGGTGGCGTCCTTGCGGCCGGCGCGGAACGGCACGACGGGGCCGCCGCAGGACCGGACGGCCATGCAGGCGCCCAGGGCCATGAGGTCCGACAGGCTGGCCTTGGGGGACACGAAGGAGGCCATGGACTGGAGCGTCGTCTTGAAGCCGGGGCCCGGGTTCTCGGCGTTGTCCAGCTCGTACTGCAGCGAGGCGTCGAGGCCGCCGGTGTGGAAGAAGGTGTTGGCCGTGGACATGTCGTGGAAGGCCGTCCGGAGCCACTCGGCGGCGTTTTGGCGGCCGGGGCCGGAGGCTTCGTTGGTGCAGGGGCTCACGGGGTCGGCGAACTTGCGGGCGCGGAACGACGTGAGCTGGTACATGATCTCCTCGAGGTCGTCGACGTCGGACGGCCACGTCGGGTCGGCCAGCGCGTGGCGGGCGAGGCCCAAGAGGGCCAGCAGCACCGAGGGGGACCGCATGCTGGTGGTGGTGGTGGTGGTGGTGGTGGTGCAGAATGCTCTCACTCGACTACCCTTTCTCCGCGAAAAGAAGACGGCGGCTGCTATACGGGAGCATCCAAGGCGAGGCCGCAAACGAAGGTCGTTGAAGAAGAAGAGCGAGTGTTGGCCAGAGACACCTCGTCACACCACGCGCGAGAGAAACAACAGCGACGCCAAGAGAGCGAACGACGAGGACGCGGGGGGGTATAAAAGCAAAGAAAATCAGATCACGAGATACCTGGAGAGGGAGAGATGGAGGAGGAGTGAGGCCAAGGAGGTCCATCCGGGGAGCTGCATGTCACTGACGAGGCACCGCATCGCCGGCATCGCTGCTCAGGGGCCCCGGCGCAAATGCCGTCGACGCCGGCCCGAGCCAGGCCTGCGGTCGCACAGAAGCAATTTGCGCATTGGCTCGTCGACGTTTGTGCGCTGGCGCTTCGTATTTTTGGCAGACGGCCGCCTGGTCTGGCCAGGGCAATCCTCGATGCCTCGCCATGGGCCGACGGCCGTGGCATGGATGGTATTGGCTGCCGCGAGTCTGGGTGCTGCTCAGCCGCACGCTCGCGGGCCCCCTGCTGTCGGTCCCGACCGATGGATGCTGAAGTTGCATTTTGGATGCCTCTGCGGTCGCTTCGACGGCCTTGGAGATGGGGTTCCGCGGTCTGTATGCATTGCCTTGCATTGCATGTCCGTGGCCTCGAGATTGCACATCAATAGTCTCGACGGGCCGCGTTTGGAGTCTCCGCCGCCAATGGCTGCCCAGATATTAGCAGTATTGGGAGCTCGTCCAGCATCCGCCTCGCCATCAGACCCACGATGTCCGAGTCTCGCCGTCGGCGGCGTCCTGCGAGTCATCGGCCAGGCTTCCGGGCCAGGGGGTCGCCGTCCGAGCCGTGCGCGCGGCATCTGGCCGGAGTCGCAGCTTCATCGGCGCTCCAGCTCACGCCTCTTCCCGTGCGACGTGTTTCTTCCCGTGGCATTGCTTCTCTGCTCGAGGCTCCTCGGAAGCGTCTGGCGGTTGGTCGTCAACGTACGTCGTCGCCGAGGGTGACGCGGCGACCGTCGTGTTCGAGCCTCCCTCACCAACATCAAACGACTGCACTCTCGTTGCTCGCGACCTTGTCCATCGCATCTTGGACCCCGTTGAAGATCCACCGAGCAAGCCGGCGCATTGGCAATACAATACCTAGTCGGCCAATCACGCCCGCCGTATTGATGGCCTGCAGCTCAGCCGCCGATACGAAGCAGCCAACCCGCGCGCCCTGGCTGGCGTCGAGCTTCGGTCGGCTGATGCTTCCGAGGTCCACCGTCGCGGACGAGATGCTAATATATGACATGCCGTGCGGCCATGCCATGTTGCACGGGAACCGTTCTCGACTCCGCGCAGCACAGCAGCGACGAGGGATATTGTCCGTCCACCGGCTGCGCGTGCATCTAGCATCTCGCCCTGCTTCATACCTCCACTTCATTTCATGCGGGCTGCAGAACGGGCCCAGCGAACCCCCGGCTCCCCGCCGAAAGAGGCCGCTTCTCGCCCCCGATGCCGCCTCTGCCGGCCGAGCAGCTGGCCCCAGGCCTGTCCTGTGCGACGGCGACGGTGAGGCGAGGGATTTCCAATCTTTCCTCCAAAACGTGCCGTGGGTTGGGTTGATGACTGCAGCATTTCCCTCGTCGTCCGTCCGAGGAAGATTCAATGTGTCACCTGGACAAAGGGGTCTCGGCTCCGCCCGGCCCTCCATTGTGCTGCCTGCCATTGTCCTTGCCATCTCGCCGACACAATGCGTCTTGTTGCACCGCGCTCGCACGGGATCTGTGTGCGGCCGAGATGTGCAACGTTGTGCCACGGGACACGGGTGCGTGCGCCCTGCATCGCGACGCCGCGCCGACGACAACGCACACGGCCCAGCTCACCGTGTGTTCCCGCAACACCGTCTCTGCGGTCCTCGGACCACCGGCCGCAACGTCACCGCGGACTTGGCCGGTGGCTCGGCACTTGCCTGGCACCATGCAGCGGTTTCTGCCGTTATGGACACGCGTCGGTTAGCCTTTGTCCATGGTGGGGGTTCGGCCCCAGCGCCCAGAGTCAATCGCGGCGCCATGGCCGAGGAGCGGGCTCGCCGAAACCATGCCACGATCGACTCCATGGCGCTCGACAAACCGTTGCTCTGTTGCCGCATCGCCTGCTGGCTTGTGACGCTGCTCGTTGCCGGATGCAGCGCGTGTCTGGAGCGCCCGCTCAAGCCACAGTGGGCGTCGCGGCTGTGGCTGTGCCTGTGGCCAAACTCTCTGCTCCAGCCAATCACGCCCCGCGCCTGGTGTCCACCAGCCACGGTCCTCGTCATCATCCCACTTCTTTGTCCTGCGAAGCTCCGCAAATGGCCAGAACAGGAGGCAACCCTCAAGTGAAGCCGGCAGCTGTGCTGATCTGAGATCGCCGCCGGCTGCCGCCCAGCATCCGTACAGAGCGTAAGGCAGACGTAATGCACCTCCTGCCGGTACTTGAAAACATGCCGCCGACCCCCCAGGTCGTGGGCCCTCCTCTGTCCCACGTCCCACGCACCCAAACGTCCATCCTCAGCCTCGACCTCATCCTCTCCCGCGCCGTGCATTCTTGAGTCGTAAACAGCCGCAATCATGGGCGCCGCCTCCGGCCTCGCCCTCAGGTTCGTGCAGTGGTTCATCCGCGGCATCCAGTTCCTCTCCGCCGCCGTCGTCCTCGGCATCTACTCGTACTTCCTCGCCACCCTCAACAACCACAGCCTGCCCATCGCCGACAGCGTCCGCGCCGTCGAGGGCATCTCGGGCGCCGCCGTGCTCTACACCCTCGTCAGCCTGCTGCTGCTGTGCTGCGTCGCCGGCTTCGCCCTCACGTCCTTCATCGCCATCGTCCTCGACGTGTGCTTCTTTGCCGCCTTCATCTACGTCGCGACGGCGAATAAGCACGGCGCCGGCTCGTGCGTCGGCTTCGTCGACACGCCGTTTGGGAGCGGGCAGTCGGCTGCCCAGGTGCAGGGCTCGGATGGCTTCACCGCGCTGCCGAGCTTCCACACGGCGTGCCGTCTGCAGTCCGCCTCTCTAGGCGTCGCCATCGTCGCCGTGTAAGCCGTCTCCTCCTCGAATCGTTCTTCTCGGCACACTGACCTTTCCAGCTTCTTCTTCCTCTTCTCCATCGTCGTGGAAATCGCCCTCGTCCGCCACCGCCGCAAGGAGAAGCGCTTCGGGCCCGGCCCGGACAACGACTACACCTCGGGCTACGGCTCCCGGCGCTCCCGCGAGGGTCTCTTCGGCCTCTTCGGCCGCAAGGTCAAGCCCGCGCCCGTCGACGAAGCCAACGCGCTCCCCGAGCACACGCTCCCGGCGCAGCTCGCCGGTGACCGCCAGAGCTACGCCGCCGAGACGACCGCCGAGCCCCCCGACCACCGCGCTGCTGGTTACGTCAAGCCCGAGACCGGCTACGGCTACGAGCTGCCGGCTCATGGCGGCGGTGGGTGGCATGCGGCGCCTCAACTGCACGAGGCGCCTGGCGACTACCGCTACGGCGACGGCGTCTACGACCGGCCTTGAGCACCAAGCGATACGGCACGCTGTGTGCAATGTGCTCGTGTAAGATGGTAATGACGGTGGGAGAAATACAAGCCGGTGGACTTTGAAAAACGGACAATGATACCCCCCGCCTTATGTGACGAGAGACTTGGCCGCGAGCCGTCCCTTCGCTGAGCGTTTGCTATGAACTTGTATAGTCTTGCTGTAGGTAGCCATGTATGCCACTTGCGTGAAGCATGCGATGCGCAATAGCGCCGTTAATACCTAATACGACATGAGGCCCCTCGCCGCCTCTGAGCTCCATGTGTCTCCGTGGCGTGAATTGCACACTCGAAGCGCTGTGTACCGCGTGCTCCCCTATCCGGATCACGCCCACGCCTCCACATGATCCATGTCGCTCACGCCGTCGTCGCCGCCCACGTCGGCCCAGTGCACATCCAGCTTCTCCAGCTCCCGCGTGAAGAAGTCCTGCACCTCGCGCATCGCCGTCCGGATCTCCGCCGCCATCTTGTCCGGGTACCGCCGCACGTTGCGCCAGTGCGTCAGGCTCCGCAGCGCCTGTTCCAACGGCAGCGCGCCCTCCACCTCGGCGTCCACGTCGCTGCCCGCCAGCCACTCGTCCCGCAGCTCCGGCCGGCAGTGCAGGTACACGGCCGTGATGACGCGCATGTTGCTCTGCCGCCACTTGCGCCCGCAGTACGGCACCTGGTTCTTGAACAGCTTCAGCGTGTACAGCCGCAGCTCCTCCTGCGGCACCCGTAGCGACTTTCGCAGGATCTGCGACGACTTGTACTGCACCAGCAGGAGGTTGCGGTGCGCCTTGTTCTTGCATATCTTCTGCATCACCCGTAGGTAGTTGATCAGCGAGAAGAAGTTGCGCCGCGAAAAGTCGGTGATTGGCTCTGCCGGGAGTGGGTTCACGGGGTAGCCGAGCTCGTCCACCTCGGGTCTCGTCGAAGCCTGCCCGTCGCTGCCGGCGTCTCCGTCGTCCTCCTCCTCGCCCTCGGCCTCTGCCTGTTCGGGCGATCGCCGTCTCTTGATGGGAGGCGGTGCTGCGCTGTCGTCGCTCTCCTCGCCTTCTTCCGCCTCATCGTCCTCGTGCTTCTCCTCGGCATCCACTTCATCCTCGTCGTCCTCGTGCTCGAGATCGCTCTCCACTCTGTCCTTGAACTTGGAGCGCAAGTTGCAGAATTGGAAGAAGCTGCCCAGGTTAGCGTCCGCCAGCAACACGTAGGCTCGCCCTTGCTCACCTGTTCTCGACACGATCCATCTTGCTGTCCACCACCTGCTGAATGTCCTGGTGCGCAAAGAGCTTGAGGACAAGCGGGACGTAGTTTGAGTCCAGCAGAAGCTGCGTAAAATACTCAAACTTGAGCACATCTGCGTAGCCGTCGTCAGCGGCAACACAAAACTCGTCGGAAATGACTCACGGGATATTCTCAACCACTTCAGCAACAAAAGCAGAATACCAGTCATGGCCTTGGATGTAATCTCTCGCGTCCTCGCGGCGTCAATCTCCTCGGGGGACGGCTCTGGCTCCTCTGCATGGGGTATTTGCCCAGTCATCTCTGGCGGTTTTTGAGCAGCAGGGCCGCCATTCATGCCCGGGTTGCTACCCCTGCCAGCCATCCCATTGGGCATATGCGCCGCCTGTTGCGTCACAATCGCAGTGACATTGACCAGAATCGGCCGCAAGAGGACAATCACCAAAGACTGCAGGTGAGGCAGGGACTCTCGCTGCCGAGGGAAGCGCGTCAGCCGGGTCTCGCATGTCAGGTAGCGACAGGGCACTTACGTAGAACCTCTCTACCGCCACCAGCCTTTGCTTATCCCTGTCGCTCAGTCGGTCGGGTCTTGGGCCAAAGTCCACCTCGGCCTCTGACGGAGGCGGCGAAGCGCTTCTCTTGTCCTCTGCCTTGAGCTCCCTGAGCACCTCTTTCTCTTCGAGCGTCAACTCATCAAGACTGAGACCGTCAATGTCATCCTCGTCGTCTGATAGCCCCCAGCCGCGTTCATACTTGAGGAACCGCTCGCGCTCGTCCCACAACTGCCGGGTCCCCCGAGTCATCCGGACGCGGGACGAGAAGAGCTCGCCGGCCTCGAGAATCGAGGCTGGAATGTCGCTGCCTTGCCATCTCCGGCTGACCAGCGCGTCATGAATACCAGCCATACCCTTCCCGCCGGCGCTGTTACTGCTAGCGTCGAGGGGAGGGTACATGAAAGGGAAATTCTGGTTCGTCTGGTAGTTTTGCTTCTTCCCCCCTTTCCCGCCAACCCCAGGCGATGGAGGAGGCGACGGTGCAGGAGTGGCAATGTGAACCGGTTGGTGAAGGATGGAAGCACCGCCGCTTTGTGCGTGTGCAGGTGTCGGGAGTATGCCATTTGCTGCGTTGCTTCTGGATGAACCATGCAGGGGAGGGAGGAGTGAAACATTATCGGCCTCCAGGGGTATCACCGGCTGAGGAGGAATATACGCCGGGTATTTGGATGTGATTTCCTGACGAAACACGTGATAGTCTAAAGGCGACGCGGTGATTGTTTCCTTATCCTGGCTGTCGTTTGTCATCTCGCTAGTAGCCTTCTTTAGCTTTTCGAGGTCTTTTGTGCCGCCAAAAACGAGCAGAATGGATTTCCAGAAAAGCAGAAAGATCTGCTTCAGTCAGCAAACAACTCCATCGCCGCTTTTGAGTAAGTCAGACTCACCTGTGTATGAGGCATGGTGCTCTGTTCGTCCCATCGGAGCTTCGACGTTGCCGTGAGCATAAAATCGACAAGTGAGGGATTCAGCTCGACTGGTCCCGGGTCAGTACTGAGAAGAATGACAGGCATGGGGTGTAATGAGACATACGGAGCTTTCCGTACGAAGACGACATGTCCTCAGGGTCGCTGAGCGTCTCCTGGATGGCAATGTACATGATGGTCATGAGATTCATCAGCTCGTCCTGAGCCTCCTGAGGGCTGGCCTGCTGCTGGATATCGCCAGACCTGCAGATGTCAGCTCCAGCTCCTCACACCTCACTGCTCGGAACAGAACATACCAATGCACTTCGAAGCAATTCCGCAGCGCCTCCCATATGACGGGCAGGCCCTCGAGCGAGGTCAGGCACTCCACGCCCGCCTTGACGGCCTGCAGCTGCGGAATACTGGCAATGGACCTGCTCTCGCCGCTCGTGGCATTCGGCATCGCCGTGTCCCCCCACCGCCCGAGCACCAGGTACACCAGCTTGCCAATCGACGCCGACCGCAACGCCGCGTCGTTGGACTGCACGCCCGCAATGGCCGCCTGTATGAACCGCGCGCGCGTGTCGTTGTCGGCGTCCTCCCACGCGTGGCTGCCGCCCGACTCGTGATTCCAGTGCCACTCGAACGCCTTCTGCGCCGCGTTAAGCCGCACCCACTGCCAGAACTGGTACACGAACCACTCATCAATCTCCTCGGCGTGCGGGCCCGTGTCCGCGTAGACGAAGTCATAGGCCACGGGCTCGGCGCGGTTCACCTCGGCGACGATGCGGCGTAGCTGTAGTAGGGAGAGCGAGTCGGTCGGCGCGGGAGGCTGCTGCTGTTGCTGCATCTGTTGCAGTTGCTGTTGCTGCTGGTATTGCAGCTGGTATTGCTGCTGCGGCCTGCCTCGGCCCTGGGCTGGGCCGCCGCCCGGCGGTAGAGGAGGGCCTGGCTGGAGGGCATTGCGCGGGAGGCCAGGTCTCGTCGGCGGAGCCGGGACGGGAGGCTTCTCGAGCTGCTGCTGCTGCTGGGCACCCTGTCCAGTGCCTTCCGCCACTTGTCCCGTATCAGCCACGTCGTCGGTCGGTCTGGCGGGCTCGGCGGCGTCCTGCGTCGCCCTCGAGGGCCACAAGCTGTTCATGCTGTCGGTCTGGTGGCGGTGGTCAGGCTGTGGGTTTTCCGTCCTCCGTGGCACATCGTGGGCCCCGCCAGGATCGATCCTCGAGAGCTCGGTCGCTTCAGTCCATGGATGCCCTCGCCTCTCGATGCGTGCTTGCGTCTGCTGCAGTCGTGTGCCGCGCTTCTGGGCACTCGTTGCGTGTCGATGGCAGTTGATTTAGGAGTGGAGGGGTCACCGTTTGGCGGGCAGAGCTACAAAGCTTCCACGCCGTTGGCGGCACGAAGGGCCCCTATTGGCTGGCGAGTCTCAGCGCTGCTACCAGTGGCGCATCAGCACGTAAATCGCACAAGAGACGGAAAGTCTGATCTGGGTAATTGTCTCTCAAAATATCGTTATGCGACTAGTTCATTACTTATAAAAGTCGCCGGTCATCGTCACGATTCCGTCCGCTAAAATGTCACTACTCCGAGTCGTCAGACTCCCCATCCGACCCAGCAGCCTCCACCCCTCCCCCCCCCTTGGCCGCCATCTTCTTCTCCTTGTCCTTGGCCCTCTTCCTCAACTTCTTCAACCTGTTCAGCCTCTTCTTCTTGTCCTTCAGGTGCTCCTCCTTGTCCATCTGTTTCTTCGCCGCAGTCTCCTCCTGCGCCTTCTTCGACCTCTCCTTGGTCCGCACCGCGATCCGTCTCTTCTTGCCGGGCCGCTTTCTTTTGGCCGGGTCCGGCGTTTCTTCTATCCTGCCTGTCTCCGTGCCCTCGTCCCCCGGCTTGGCCTTTCTTGTGGTGGTGATCTTGGCCGTCACTTTCCAGGGTAGTTCGAGGCCCCATCGCTTCCAGCGTGATCGATCCAGGACCTCCTCGCCGCTCACTGCGGCGAACTGATATTGCCGCTTCAACTCTGCAGGGACATCTGTAGCAAGGAAATAGGACGTAGGTCGCTTCGCGACAAGCCCGCCTTCGCCTTGCGCCTCCTTGTCGTTTTCTAGTACAACCATGGGGGCGGCCGCGGCCGAGCTGAAGAGCCGGAACTCGAACTCGCCTAGACCCTCATCTTCGTCGATGTTGCATGTCGCTTCGGCATCAGGCCTCTCAGTCTTTGGTCGAGACGTCTCGGCCGTCCGGTTCAGCGGCTCGACTCCGCCTGCGTCGAGGCCGAGGGACCTTGCGATTTGCGCATTCAACCGCGCCTGCAGGTCTGTATCGATGGCTTCCTGCCCGGCATCGCTCCAATCCGATCCATCTGAGCCCCTGAGGTCTTCTCGGCGAACTCTACATCGGAGTCAGTGGCACAACGCGACAAATCGCGAGCATCCGCCAACACCAACCTCTTCGCCTTGGGCAATTCGAACATGGCGTCTGGTCCTCCAAGTATGTGATACGTGATGGAAGCGCCCGGTCTGCTGCATAAACGACGTCGGCGGTGTTTGGCGCTGGTTGGCTAGGCCTTTGGTGCCTGCAGCTCACGGTTACACTCACATGAAGCGAAGATTCGACATTGATGGGGTAACGCCAGAGAAATTGGGGGCGGATTCTTATCTTATCGGTGACCGGCCACGCCAGCCCGCACCGCGCTAGCGAAGCCATTGCGACCAACAGCTTGGCAAAACTTGACGACACGATACTCCGTAGATTCACGCTCGGCTTCACCCGTCACGGACGTCAAAGATCATGGCGAAGGTGCAAGAAAACAACCCTCTGTTAAACCCATGGAAACCCTGCGTAATAACAAAACTTTACAACAGTTGGATATCGATCGACTCGACCACCCACCCACCCGCACACGCAGCGGAAAACAAGACCGACAGCAAGCCCATCAACACCGTCTTTGCCTACACGCCTTTGATCCAAGGTGCTACAAACGACAGCCTCCCCCAAACGCCCGTCATTGTTCAAGTTGCCAATGTCTCATCGCCTCCTGCCATCCGTGGCTCGGACGTCGCCGCCTTCCATCACCTCCAGCCCACACCTCAGGCCATTCCGTCCTCTGTCACGGGTTGGCCAGACGTCCCGGCAGTGGAACGGAGCATTTGGGCTGCCGCTGGTCTCCCGCGTAGGGGAGAGTCCCCCACTGTCAATAGATTGATCCAGTTGCGTCGGAAGAAAAAAAAAGAGACAACATCCCATGCCTGCCAAGGTCCGTTTCTCGTTAACCGCTGCATACGACAACTGGGTCGAGGGCCGGGTGCAAGCCCTCGGTTCCCCGGCCAGGCCGGATTCTGTCGCTCCAGCGCTTGTCATGTCGTGACTCGTCACACGGCACGAGCCCTGTATGCTCTTGGGACCACGCGACCGAACACATGCATCCTCTCAGCGCATGGGGCGGTCTCGGAGCCAGACGGAGCCAAGTCATTGGGGGCGCATCGTCCCACTTGACAGCTCCAGTCCGTCCCGCCTGCATGCAGCAGCATCCATCAACCCCGGCGCAATTGGTTGCCAGGTGCCATAGCCCGAGACGCGAGTGTGCGGAAAGCCCCGATCTTGCTAGAGATGCAATGCCTGCCGACAAAGGCCATGCAACAGCCCCACGATGAGCAATTCCAACCGCCCGCCGCCGAAATCAATCCCATTCTGATGTCTTCCCTTGCATTGGAAAAACCACATGCTTCTGAAGAGAGAATTGGAACAATAAATATTGTACAAGACCAAGTAAAAAGGGGGCAACCAGTTTTGACGTAGCCCCGGAGCACCTTGAGCTGGCTCAGCTTGCACTGCAAAGCACAGTGCTCTGTTTGTTGTTGCAGCGAGGAGGCTATGCTCACATATGCTGTTTTCCTAGGCTGCACTCCACGAATAGTTGTTCATGGAGTCGAAAGAGCCTCGAGCTGCCCCGCCGTAGGGAGCATCGTGCTTGAGGGGCGGGATGGTTGACGATGCGCTCTTGTACGGCTCTTGAGAGAATGTGTACGATCGCGCGTCAGTGCCCGCATACGCCAGGCTGGAGCCCGGCTCGGCTGCCGAGGTCGTCCAGGTGTTTGAGGGAGGGTAATAGTCTCTCGACGGCGTGCTTGTCGCGGCTGAAGACTCTGAGGTGTAGCTCGGCGCCTGCGACGCGTCACCCGCGCCAGAGTTTGAGGCCCTGTACGACCCGTATCGGTAGTCTGACGACGTATCAGTGTTGGTGATGGAGCCCGAGCTGTGCACCGACTGGTGGCCCGATTGTCGGGGGCTCTTTGAGGGGCGAGGGTTGTTGTCGACGTATCGGGGCATGCTGAACGCATTGTCTCCGCCACCAATGGTGACGTTGCTGCCGGAGAGCTGGGGAGCCGAGGTGGTATAAGAGTACTGCGAGCGCAGAGACGGCTGTGACTGCTCGCTAGCCACCAGGGGAAGCGGCACGGACGGTGCCATCGACGTCTGCAGCGGCAGCTCCTGTGGCTCGGTGGTGAAGCCGGGCGCCCCAGAGAGAGGCAGCTTAGAGTACGAATCCCCCCCGATACTGGTTGAGGGATACGGGCCCGGGCTGGACGTAGGGATCTGAGGGTTCCAAGCAGGATATGAGCTGCGACGGTTTGTTAGACGCCGGCATGGAACGAGGTTCGCCGGCAGCACGACTTACTTGGTTCTCATGGAACCCAGGGTAGTTCCCTGCGGCTTCGGGGGGCTAAAGGTGAAGGACGAGCGCGGGACTTGCACGTCGATGCTCCTCGCTTTCGGGTCGTGCTTGATGCTCAACGCGCTGGCGACGACGCCCATGCCCGTCTCAACCAAAGCCTGGCCCCTAGACCCGGCGCTGGACCCTAGCAGGGGAATTTCCTTGCGGGCCTGAAAGTTGCGCGGGCTGCGGCCTCGCACTACGATGGGGGCCGTCGTCGACTCGCTCAGAACGACCTTGGAGTTGTCGGCCAGCGTGCCGTGCACTTTCAGGTGCAGCACAAAGTGTTGTTGAAGTTCTTTTCTGCGGCCGTTGTTTGCGGTGGCTCTGTAGCAAAACAGGTCAGCAACCAACACGGGAACAGGATTCCCGGTCGTGGCTTACATCCTAAACTGCAGGCGTCGCCATCCGATGGGGTAGACGGCAAGCTCTCCTTGGGCGTCTGCGCCATCATCCTGGAACGGGATCAAGGGAAGTGTAGGCGGCTCCTGGTCCGGCGCCTGGTTGACCTCGGACGAGTTTGGTGGCGGCGTCTTCCACGGAATGACAATCAGGCGGACCGGGTTGCCGTCGACGGACTCGATGGCCGAGATGGCGACCTCCATATTGGTCACAGGCAACGTCTCGTTGGCCTCGCTGACGACTGACAACTGTCCTCGGGGCATGACCAGGGAGCCGCTGACCTGGAACAGGTTGCGCCGGTAGCAGGTCAACTCGGGCTGCATGGCGGCGCCGTCGGTGGTGTTGGACGGCATCTCGGAGAGGAAGAACATGCCATGGAGCTGCGCCGACAGATCCATCTGCTGCACGCGACCGTGCTGGTCAAGGATCGTGCTCTTGTCCTGCGCACGCCTAAACGCCAGCAGCTTGTGGTCCTGGTTCACGGTCAACCGCGAGCCATCGTCGCGGAGATCCTGGACCATCTCCTGGTAGGCCGGCGGCTCTGCCTGCGAGTAAGGTCTCTTGAGGCTCGAGTAGGTCGGGTGTCGGTCGTACGTGCTGGACTCCTCCTGGGGGTATCCTCTGTAGGGGTAGGCTTGCTGGTGGTCCATGGCTGCGTGGCCGCTCCGAGGGCGCGCAGCATGGTGCGCCGACGAGGCGTGGAAGGGCGAGTCCATGGCGCCTCCGAGCCGGCCGGGCAAGTGTGTCGAGCCGCCATAGTTGGACCAGATGCTGGAGTGAGCTGGCTCGCCTCTCAGCTCCGTCATGGTGGCCGGGTACGCTGCCGTGGTCATCATCAACGGGCCGTGGAGTTCCACTGGAGGTTCGGATCGGAATATCCGGGGAAGCCCGCTTCTTTTTGACGTGGAGGAGGAAGGGACGAGAGCCGGGGACTGTTATATGTCGAGTTGGCTCTGGCCTCGTCGACGGCAGCGGTGGCCTTTGGCTTTCCACGGGCCGAATCGAAGGCGAAGGTCCGAACGACGACGGTCGATGAAGATCCAAGTACGAGTACGGCAACTGAGGCGAATGGGCACGAGGTTGCGGGCGCATGTATACTTGTATCCTGATGGAGCCCCAGGAGATGTTGGAGGGGCGTGTATGATAAAAGGCCCGGCACTCTTCCGGGGGCGGATACCTTAGACTTGTGATTTGGCTTTGGGGCCAGCCAGGGCCGGTGTTAACATCCAGGAACGGGGACTACCTTGGTTGCCATGCCATGGGGTCCGTCTACCACAATGGACGCTCGCATCCAGGGCCCAGATGACTAGCATCGATTCACTAATACGAATACTACTAATACACGTACATGCCATACTCGTATTGACATCTGAAGCTCGAGCCAGGCTTTGCCTGTGCATGCGGCCCTTCTTGGAAGGAGGACGGACGTGGAGGTCCTCGGATTAACAAGGCCGTGGAAGCCCCTTCTGTACTTGCACATGCACAGGCTTTGCCCTACTTACCACCGTGGCAGCGCGCTGACGTCCATGCGCCAGTGCAGAACGGCGCCTGGAATGTCTTGTCTTCTGCAAAAGGCTGGCGAACCAGCAGGACAGACCATGGCCGGGGCAGGCGGACGTTGCGTTGGGGGCGAGATCAGGTCTGACGACACGGGAGGCCTTGCCGTGGGCTGGGTGATGTGCCAGACAATCGCAGGTACGTAGCATCGCAAGATCGCGGGACAGGCCAAGGAACGACGCGCCTCTTTTGGCGACCGACAGGGCAAGAGAGAGAGCGGCTCCGTACACCCCCTTCGCATCATCCCATCAAGCGTCTGCCGAGAGGGGATTTGACGTTCCCTGGCCCTTTGGGGGGGTTCACGGCCATGTACTGGTGACGAGCCGTGGACAGGCCAGTCGGTTCTGCCGAGGCGGTGGCTTGCTGGAAGCCAAAATAGGGCACAAGTAGCAGCTACTTGGCTCGGTAAGGGGCACGGGCTATTACTGGTTGTCGATGGAGGCATGGAGAGAAGAAGCAGGGGTGCTGGTGGAGCAGCGTGGGGACGCATCCATCCCGTGCTGGTGTGCGTGAGCGAGCTCACAAGCCACGCAAGGGCGCATTCAGTTAGAGGCAGAATGCTCCGAAGCCAGTCGGAGGCTACTACTCGTAAGCTCGAGCCCCGCCGTTTTCTAGAAGATGCCGCCAGCAGAGAACCCAGCAGATGTGGCACTTGCCAGAGGTGCCGGTGAGGGCTAGCCGGAGGCGCGAGACGGCGAAGACGAGAGAGACGACATGTGGTCCTGAGAGATTGCTCGAGACCGGGGGCTTTTGCGGTGCAGGAGGCCGACGCAGCAGAAGCAGAAGCAGAAAAGGAACATGACGTGACTCAGGAATAGATGAAGCAGCTCCAGGGTGTGTGTGCGTGTGTGCGTATGCGTGTGCATGTGTGTCCATGTTGTACGACCGAGCCGCCACATGAGGCGAAGAAGTGAGAGAGACGCTGCGCCGAGCAGAAGCCAGAAAATGGCCAGTGCCAGGAGCCAAGCCGAGCCAGTCGGCCGAACCTCGACGGCCGTTCTGTTCGTGAGGACTAGTTCGCCGCCCGTGGGCGCGGACAATGACCGAAGCGTTGAAGCAAGCAGCTGTGCGTCGCCGTCTCGTCCTCGGGTCCAAGCACCTAGGCCGATCCGTGGAGGTGAGAGAGACACTAAAGAGCCCAGAGATGGAGAGAGGGAGCCTTCCACTAGCGGCGGCATTGACTGGGCTGACGGGGTGCGCCTCCATCGCCCCCATCTCTCCTATCGCCGACCCAGAGGCGCAGATGGATGGTGGAGTCTGGAACCAGGAATCGTTGGGGGGTGAGGGGCGGCTTGGGGCGTCTCGGATGATGGATCTCGTGAAGCCGGCCCACAATGGGGCAGCAGCAGGCCGTGGCAGAGCACGGGACGGCAGAGACTGTCTTTGCAGCATGTGGTGGGCTGGTTGTGGACTCGAGTCTGGTGATGGCCTGTTGCTTCTCGCCCTCTGCTCGCTCGTCGCGGCCGTTATCCATCGCCTTCGCTCGCAGCGCAGGCCGTCGTCATCCTGACCTGTGCGTCTGCTGGCCCCGTTCTGTCGGGCATTTGTGATTCGTCGTCCCGCTTAGCCATGTCTTAGTTTGCGAGACAAAAAGGAGCGCAACGGGTGCAGAACCAGAGCTGGCGCGGAATCCGTGACAAATGCGGAGGAGGATGACCACGCACTGCCGAAAGGGGAAGCTAAGCCAGGGGCCGTATGGCTCGGGGAACGAGATGGAGGGGACGGGCCTGCGCAGAGAGTGGGAAAAAGGGGCGCAGGGGGTGAGAGCAGGCAGAGGAGGTCCGAGGAAGAGGATGGGAGGCCTGGTCGCCTTCATCACCTGAAGCATGGATGCAGTGCCAAGGGTCATCGGCCGATTTTTGTACAGGTTTTGGCCTGCAACAGCCAGTGCAGAGCGGTTCCAGGTGAGGTGTGCTTGGGGCCTGGAAACCGGTTCCGGGGGACGAGGCAGCCGGCGATGACAAGGCACAGGCACATTACCTGTAAGGTTGGAACCTACTTGTAGGTAGTGATGATGATGCCATGAAGAAATGCGGATGTAGGTTGCCTCTGGGCTGCCGTTGCTCGTCGTTGCCCTGTCGCTACCGCCATTCTGGCACGCCGCGGCGGCCCGCATGAAGGGTTCTACGGCTGCCCTGCTGGTGGGCATGGCACTGACACTGACCGGCGCTGCGGCTTGCAGTGCCGACTGACTGTGGACGACAGGAGCCTCAGGAGGGCCGCCCAGCGGGCTGGTGCTGGTGCTGGTGCTGGTGCTGGTGCTGGTGTTGGTCGCCAACGATCGCTACCTGCATTCCGGTTGCTAGCAGTACTCGTAAGGTACCTAGGTACGGAGTCCCGACGGGCACTAACGTGGAACACCCTGCCGCACAGTGCGGCTACCTGGCACGCTCTCCCTCGGGTATCTCGCAGCCGGGCGAGGAGGCGTGTAAGTTGACAACCTGCCTTGCCGTAAGTTGCAACGAGTTCTCTGGAGCAATCATTCAACGGCAACGGCCGGTGGCTTGTGCGCGCCTCTACGGTGTACTACCTAGGCACCTTGGACAGGGAAGGAAATCGAGGGAACATCGAGGCTTTCCGTGTCGCCGGCCGCACCCCCCGATCCGAGTTGGCGATGCCCGGGGCCAGCGAAGAGCGAAAAGCTTAAAATCCGACTGGCCTTGCTCGGCAGACGCCGTCCTTGATTGTCACGCAGACATGCCCAGTCGGACATGGCCTTGCTGGGCCTTGGCACGATTTGATGAAGGCGAGGTGCTGACAATGGGCCTCGACGCTTTTGTGCCTCACAGTGCCGGCTGACGGCGCTTTTCGGGGCGCACGCACTGTGGGGCGTTCCCTGTCATGGTGCTTCACTACTTCTTCGGGGCACATGCCGCACAACAAACAACAGCACCAGCAGCAGGAGCAACCGCTGACCAGCACCTGCCGCCCCTGCCCGGCCGGGCGACAAGTCCACCCTGTAAGGCAGGTACAAACATACCCCACGACGTTGCGCCACCAGGCATATCCCAGTCATCCAGCACCCAGTCCCTCGCGGTTCGTCAGTTGAGTCTTCCCCTGTCCTGGCCTGGCTAATGACTGCCCTGCCCTGCCCTGTCCATTCAACCCGTTCTCAATTGCACATGCATCAAAGGACCCCGACGACCGTCCAAGACCCGGCCCCCCGACCGGGGTCTCCAACCTCACCTGATGTCACCATTGGCCAACGACTCGTGGGGCCTGGAGCGGCCGCCGCGTCGATCCTGTTCTTCCTGCAGCGTCAGGCTCCGCCAGTGGGATCCTTTGGCATCGCTTAAGGCAGCTTCCTTGGCGCACGCCTCCATCTGCCGCATCCTTAATCACTCTTCGAAACTTTATCGACCGCACTGTACAGTAGCATCCGGAATGCTCGCCGTCTAGAGATCCACTGCAACCACCGGCGACTGCCAGAACCAAGAGACCCTCACGCTCCAGGACAGATACCATCGCTTGCCTGTCTCCGGCTAGCTCGCCTCCTGCGGCATGGCCCATGCCCTCTGCTACGGTCGACTTTGGGCAACTTCTCACGGACCACGCAGAGGTCGTCTTCTCGGCCGTACTAATTAATTACCATCCTCCTCCAGGCGGTCTTCCGTCGTTACTACGCATGCACGCGCCCACCCGGAGTCCCCTCGGTTGTTCGCCCTCGATGCTTTCGTGCGGGCTTGCAAGTCTGCCAACCCTGCGACACAAGCCAGACAAGTACTGGTCGTGAATGAGGCACGCACGCAAGCGCTGTCAGGAAGCTTAAATCCCAACTCCCCAAAGCTTATGGTCCTCTCTCGGCCGGGCCCTAGTCTCAATGGTCACATCAACCCCTGGGCCGCTGGGTGTTTCGATACCACCAACCTTGCGGTAGTTGCATCTCGCCTTGCAACGCGCCCACACCGGGATTTTTGCCTACCTATTGCGATGTAACCATCAGGGGCTAGTAGCCACTTCGCCAGATCTCGCAGCAAGTGCCATCCACGAAGCAATCGCCTGCCCTCGTCGCTCCAGACAAGTGTGGATGGGTTACTTCCCGCCTGTCCCCGCCCACATGCTTTGTGGTTATTCTTGGAGCACCCCCATGCGAACACTTGCGCTACAGGAACATGCCACCGAAATACCACCAAGAGCCGCTGATATGAGCCGCGGAGTTGAATCGTGCTTCCCACGTCGATCCAGCGGACGAGCTTCCACATTTCGTCACCGCAAGGGCCACCCTGAAGCCCCTGCTCCTCGAACCGCCGCACCACGCCATATCCAGCCGAACGAAGAAATGACTCTGCACCCGCCGCGAGGGACCTTTTGACAACTGAGGGGTTTGGGGCCGAGATACCTCAACCATCCACAACGCTCCCTGGAGTGCTTGAGTGCGCTGTTTTGGAGCCCATACCAGCGACGTCATATAGCCTCCTTGTCAAGAGCTGTTGACGGCGGCCAGTCGCTTGCCCATCCTTGCCTGCTGAATATCACCAGTCACTAACAGGACGGAATCGCGAAACCAGAGCCTGAACGCCAATGTCTCCACTACTACCGGGCCTCTCTCGTTGGCATCTCGGAGCTTCTGCCCATGCACTGAGCCGGCTCTTGCGATGCGCACTGTCGCTCTGTCGTGCAGTGCCGCAAGAAGGTCGTCTCCAGCGACACTCCCCTGGCCACATGGCCCTCCACTGTTATCGCCATCACGAATTAGCATGCTGGATGGTGGTGTCACGGCATGCATTAAGTGGGATGCCCAGACGTTGGTCTGATCTCAACAATTTCGTTCCGCAGATGTCATTCTCGTCTGGGCTCAAGGCATGATGGCTACGCCAGCGCCACACAACGCGAGCGAGTTCTGCAGCACTGCTTTACCCACATCCATATTTGCAGATTTCGCATCTGGCCCAGCTAGCAAAGGTACCTTCGGATGTCCAGCAACGAGCCCACAATATCCATCGAACTGGTGGACAATGGGCAGCCATGTCCCTCGATGGATGGAGTCATGGACGACCCTAGGCTAGATCCAGGGTCGTCCCTCCGGACGCCCCACCCATTTTAGACGACGATCTCCGAACCAGCGCTGTCCACTGAAGGGTCTCTCTGGTGAAGTCATGGCTCGCGGCGTCTCCGCGGTGCGGTTCCTGACAAGCCGGCGACCGAGATGCTTAGAGCCGGCGTTAGCCCAGGCAATCCCGTGCAGCAGACGGCAACTTCAAGCACATGGGCTTCATGCATAAACTACCTTGTATGGTGCGGTTCGGACTCGGAGACAATGCCTTCCCGCCCCCCAAATAACGGGCATCTGTGGTTGTCCGGTTGTTGGGCTCAGAACATGGATCTCGGAGTCGCGGGGCGAACTGGCGACGCGAATACTACGACGAAGCGCTCTGCCGCGCCAACCAACACAGGCCGCGCTCAACCTTGTCCATGTCGTCACTATTAGGATGGGGCTCAGCCCGTACAACATCTAGGACCGATTCATGAAGCTGCTTGTCACAGATGATGCTCGTCTCTCGCTGTTGCTTTTGTCTCTTCACGCCCACATGCAAAAGGCAATCACTATATGTCAACCTCTCCTGATCCGACTCAAGATTGCTACAGGCGACAGCACCTGCAAGGCCATGTACTTCAAGTAGAGCCGAGGGGCTATCCTGATCGGCTTTGGCCACCGGCGGTATGTACGGTGCAACCTTCCATCACAAGGTCCATCACACACGTTGTGCAGCGTGTAATATCCGGAAGCGCACTCTTGTGAGTGCGCGAATAAGTTGTTCACGTTTACAGGCAGGCGCGCGACGCAGGCAACGATGCACACCGTGGTTTTGACTCTTGCTTGAGAAGCACCCGATATTTGGCCAAGCACAACCGCCACCTGGACTCTGGGTTGCTTGTTCGCAAATGTGTCTGCTAAACGCGACAATGGACACAACTAGGCGCCGCTGGCGCTTATGCCGGCCGACTGCTTCGTTGTAACTTTGCGCCCGAATGTCGCCTACGGCACATGGACAGTCCAACGTCGTGCTCGATGAAGCCAAGATCCCTGGGTGGCAAGAACGTTGCACGGCGGTCATGAGCACCCCCCGGAGAGTTCATCAGATGCCAAGCATGTCCCTGTCACGACTGGGACGTTCCTTGTCGACGACGGGGGATGGCTGGTCCCATTCGTCAACCGAGATCAGGCCCACCCGTGGTTGGAGTGGGGGCAGAGGCGAGCTATTACGCCACAAGCGGGATGGGATGGGTTTTGCATGGTGTTGAATGTCGGCTTATGTTTCGGGAGTCCCAATCCGGGCCGTTTCATCAAGGTTTATTGGGTCAGGTATGCCGACACTTTCCCTGTGCGAGCTGAGGCCAAAGCGGCAACCAAGCAAATCCTAGTGCCACTGGCGCCAGATTGCCAACGACCACGATATTTCTCGCACACTCATTCCATCGAAAGTCCGAATGCTG
>PKSG01000454.1:33372-53990 GCA_002916505.1 Tolypocladium paradoxum | reverse complement strand
CCCGGTTGGGTCCCCAGCAGAGTGTCCAAATAGCACCGACTGCATCCGTCGAGGACTACCAAAGACCAAGCGACCACATCTTGTGACCAGGCCCGTGAGGAGCCAGGACACCATCAAGGGCCATGGGAGATATTGTGTATGGGCTTCGAGCGCGGTTGGGGCAGCAGAGTACCCCGCAACACACGCCGGGGGCGGGCCATTGTTCCACGGCCTCGATATCTGCGTCCGACTTATCGCGTAGTGGTTGCAAGAACTGATGCTCGAGTTCGTAACAAAGCAGGCTTCTGCGGCGAAGTCGTCGCCGCGGCTTTGCAACACGGGTCAAGCGGCCCACGGCACGCCCCTCCTCGTCGGGCGCCCCTATCATCGACTCTGCTCGCGCATATTCCTCATAAAGCCCGACGTGAGGGTATGCCGACATGCTACGTGAGATCCGTTGTTCCATCCGCGATGGTGGGCGGCTTACGTCCTCTTTGTCAAAGAGAGAGCAGGTGGTTTTGTTGAATGTATGTTTCACGATGCCATCAACGAGTTGTCCTCGGCGAGCCGGCAGCGCGAAAGCAACACGACTGCCCTGCAGCCTCCTGATATGTCCACCTAATGCTGTCTACAGGTTGGATGGCCGTATGCACAAGGTCATGTCGCTGTGGTATTCCTGTTCTGCGCGCCAATCTGCCGCTGCCTCGGGTGTTACCAGCACCGTGGGGGACATGCTGTCGCCGTCAGAAGCATCTTGACGTCAAGTTCGGAGACGATGCGCCTCTCTTACCGCTTCTCCGACACCACGTCCGAGGCTCTACGCGCGCGAAGTTGCGGAGGGCCTGAAACATTCTGGAGATGTGCGGTAACACGGCGCGTGTCGACTTTCTCAATGGAGAAGCACCTTTGATGACACGCATGGCTTCTGCGTTCTGCCTGGCCGCTTGCCTCGTGCTTTTCGCCGGGCCATTCCGGGCTTGCCGGTATGCGTTTGTACTTGGGTCCCGTGCGACATCGTCTTGTGTTTCCCCCCCCGGGGTTTTCGGCTCTTGTATTCCAGGCTCTGTCTTCTTGGGGATGGCGTGCCTCGCAGCAACGATAATGGTGTGAGCGGAGTGATTACGAGATGTTGAGTGCCTTGGGGCTATCACTTCCTGAGGTTTCACGGACGCCTCGGGGGCTATTATCTGCTGCTCGGGAGTAGTTGTTGTGGAGATGTGGTGCCGTGCTGGTTACTGGGCACCTTGGGCATCTGTCGAACAACTCGCCTGCCCCCCTTTCGCTTCCGAGGCTCGCTTCCATCCGCACACGGATCCAGCCTAACTTATACCACGCTTCGACGATACAAAAACACGAACCAGCGTCTCTGGAAAGAATCGCTCAAGTACTTGTCAAGATATACCGTGCTGATGGTGGCCTTGTCTTTGGACATGAAACACGCAAAACACAAGCATCTTTGGCATCGCTTCATATCCAACCCCTGAACCTGTGTCGATTCTTCTTCTCGCAAGCTGAATGCTCCATCGCCTTCTATCCATGCTTCGCTAAAATCATCCACGCTACCGCCGTCAACTCTACGCCAAGTCCTGTCGCTCTTCTTCAAGAGTCTAACATCTTCCTTTGCCTCTCCCGCCTTGTCACCGAATCCGCCAGTTGCCGTCATCCGAGTCCGAGTCCCCGTCGTCGACCTCGTCCTCGGCATCGATGAGCGCCATCTGCACGAAGCGACGTACCCACGCCTCCTGCGCCGGGTCGAGGCCGTCGGCGTCGGCTGCTGCTCCTTGGGCTTGCTGCTGTTGCGGGATGGGGGCTGCACCGCCGCGAACGCCTCTGCCCCTTGCGCCTCGTCCTCCTCTTGCGCCGCGGCCAGCGCGAGCCCCGCGTGCTGCTCCCCGGCCCCGGGCGGCTCCTCGTCGTGCAGCCTGGTGTTGGCCCCCGCGGCCCATGGCGGCGCGTTGGACTCCTTGAGCGACGAGCTGAGCTGCCTCGTTGCGGCCACCGCGTCGTCCGCCACGGGGTTGATTGTCCATGAGGCGTAGGACCAGGGGGGCTTCGCGGGCCACGGCGACGGGCTGACCGTGCTGGTCGCGTTGGTGCTGATCCGCGGCTTCGTCTTCAGTTTCCGGCTCGCTGTCATCGGGCTCCTCAATCTCTGGCATCATCTCCACGAAATCCTCCTCCTGGCCCTGCGGGTTCGCACCGGGTCCTCTCCCACCGACGAAGCCTAATCCAACATCATCTCCATCGCCGCCTTCAAGCTCCCACAGCCGCATGTAGCACGACGTGACCTTTCCGCCCCCCTGCTGATTATAGTGCTTGTACGGGTTCGCGGGGTCCAGCCAGGAGGAGCACAGGTAGCAGAAGTGCGTGTCGCATCGCGAGCATATCATGTGGTTGCACCCGTGCGTCTTTTGCGCAGGGGCGTTGCACGTCGGGCAGGGGCTGGTGTGCAGGTGTAGGTACTCGAGAGAGGCCTTTTCCTCCTCGGTGAGCTCGTCCTTGTCGCGCTTGGCCATGCAGCGGACGAACTCGCCGTGCCAGGTCTGGAAACAGCGGCTGCAGAAGGCGAAGCCGCAGTCCTCGCACACGGAGAGGAGGTCGGCGGGGCTGAACCTTTCGGCCATTTTCTTCTTCTCTGTTCCCTTTCCGTCCGTTGCCGGCCCAGTCTCGTCGTCGTTCTCCTGGTCAGACTCGGCATCGGACGTGTCGGCAAACTCCAGACCCTCGGGCTTCCGATGCTTCTCGGAGCGGGCCGCGCCGCTGCACCACTGGCGTGGGCAATAGACGGTGTTCTTGTCCGATTCGAGCTCCGTCTTGTACTTGAGCGTGACGTAGCGCTTGACCATGCCCTCGGCGAGTCCAATCTGCAGCAGCTCGCTGGGGCTGACGAAGGTTTTGGGTTTGCGCGGCTGGCGTGAAGGGCCGCTGTTGTTTGTTGATGGTGCTACTGCGGCGCGCTCCTTTGCGCAGTTAGGCGTCAGGCAGCGCACGGTGGACAGGTTTCCTTCCTTGATGGCGTCGTTGTAAAAGTCCTGGAGGCATTGGAGGCAGAAGATGTGGCCGCAGTCGAGCATCTTGTGGCACTTTGAACCCTTTTTGGGGTCTGATGAGTGTCCAGGTTAGCATGGGACATGACTCAGGAAGTAGGGATTTCAGGGTACATCTGTGTCGGCTCACCTAAACAGATGCCGCATTCAAACGTCTCCTTTTCAAACGCCGCCTTCTTCGCCTTGATATCGTAGTCCAGCACGGCGAGCTTGTGCTCAGGATCCACCTCGAGCGTCCCCTCGGCCGTGATGGCACCAAAGACGTCCTCGGCAGCTCTCTGGACGTGGTCGATGTAGGTGTAGGCGACGAGGTCACGGCCAGCCTCTTCCCACAGCCGGGGCCCGTCATGCTCGAGGCTGGCGAGGGTCTTGCGCGAGAGCCACTGCGGTGTCGTCGAGATGGTGACTTGTGGCGGATTGTCTGCAGGGTAGCCCTCGGGCAGGGTGATTCTCAGAGATACCGGAGGTAGGTGAGATACGAGGAGCGAATCCACGGGCTCTAGAGCCGTGCCGTTTGCCGCTGCCGAGGCTGCGCTGGATGCGCCTAATTGCAGCACATCACGACCCTGCTGAGGCGCCGAGGCAGCCGGGAACAGGACCGTAACCGGGTCCTCCGGCCTCACCGGCAGCTCAAGGTCGAATGTGAAGCGAGAGGCGGCGCCGTTTTCAGGCCTGTCGCTGTCCTTGGGATGCCGTATCTCGGGATAGATGGCCTCGAGCGTCTCGAGCTCCACGGACCGAGGGTCGTCGTCATCTGGTGTACCGTCCATGGTTTGTCGTCGTCCCGCTCAGCAGCAGCCGGGGCTGTGTCATTATCGTCGCTCGGGGAGGTTGGGGGAACGGCGGCGATGCGATGTGAGATGAATGGGTGATGAAGAATTCACAATGGCTGTGGCAAATGGAGGTGGTGGAGGTTGGTGTGTGTACTTTAGTGAGGCGGGGGTGAGGTTAGGCCATGGCCATGTACTGTACGCGGCTCAGGCAACCCGCCACGAGCTTTGTACACGGAAACCGACGCAACACAACACAATCGCAGTCCTCGTAAGGCGAGTAACACAGAAAACCTAAAATAGAGGTTTCGAGCCGGACATTGCGGAGTTAATAGAACCTTGACAGAGTCGCCAGCGTGTCCAATTTTGTCACCGGCGCGGCATGACTCTTCGGCCCGCAGCGCCTCATCCCCACCAACAAGATAGGCTCAACCAAACAGAGCAAACGATCTGTTTGCGCTGAAAGACACATGATGAGATGAATTTTGTCGCTTCGGTGATCCGAGTACAGACAGCGTGTGACCAAACGCTGATTCACTGCAGAGCGGGCTGTCTATTGTTGAACAAGTTGAATGGGGCAGCGATTTTAACAGTGAATCAAGGGGTCTCTGGTATTGAGCAATTCACTGCACAGGCTGGGTATATGAAGCCCCCCTTCCGCCCGCTGCGCTCAACTTGTTTCTCTTTTCCTCCTCTCATCTTCATCATCCATCTTATACATGGCAGTTCCACCTTGTCAAGGCCTCAAGACGAGCGCCTCTCTTGCCTCCTGCTTGTCGCATCACCTACTACTCTGTCTCTATATCCTTTGATACATACACATCTGTCTTTTATCAACAGACTACTTTCGACATGATGCCCTCTTTCAACCGAAGCGGGATATATTACTGGCATGCCGAAAGCAACTTTGTAGGCAGGACGACGCCAGCCCTTCAATCCTGCCTCCCGCACCTTCCACTCAACTCCTCTCCATGCACGAGGCTATGATCACGAGGTAAGACATGCCGTGGCTGCATCATTGTCCTGCTTATAGACACTAATCTCGTGTGGTTCATAGGTTTCGGAGATGGCGTCCGCAATGACACAGCTGTTGGCTCCGGACGCCGAACGAGCCTGCTTCTCATCTCATCCACGCCGTCTGACCATGATGGCCCATCCAAGACGCTGAACCATGGCCTTGGGGAGAGGAATTACAGGTAGAAGTCCTGGGTGACGTCGCCTCCCTCTTCTTGTCTTGTATGTTCTGGATGCCTGTCTTCTACGAGGGCGTTTGAAGCTGACTTATACACAGTCCCACGCGAAGGACGAGATTGAGAAGCTGTGCGACATGATCGACAGGTACTTCCGAGCATCGTCCAGGACAGCAACGTCAAACCAAACCTCGACATCTGGTGGCGACGCTGCCGTTCCCAAGACGCCCAAGAACATTGCCGCCGAAGCACTGTCGTGGCTTTACATTTAGGCCTGAGAAACTTTGGTGCACGAAGTGTTTACACACCGCCCTCAAAGCTTACCCCAAGCTTGTTAAAGCCAAGTCGGCTGCTCCATATGAAAGTTTTGGGGGTCAAGTGTTGTGTTGCGTCCGCGAGTTCGTCTCGTTGTGTCCAATGCTGTAGCGACACAGTACGTGCGAGCCGGTAAGTTTCTCAGTTTCCATTTAGTTTCGCTAGAGTTTCGTGGGGCTAACTCTGAATAGGCAGCCACTTCATGTGGTGGGCGATCGAGATGACCCGGTTCAGGATCTCGAGGCAAGCAGATCCTGTCCGACCGTATCAAGGTTCTGCGGTCGGGCTCGAGCAAGGACTCGGGCAATGACCCGAGGGACACGCGCCTCAGGGTCGCCGACGACTCCGAGGTCGAGTCGACATGGCGGAGCTACGGAAGGCGCGCGCCCAGCTCGGGGAGCTGGTGCCCGAGGACCAGGATCTCCTTTGAATCTGCGCGGAGATGGGCATCGACGCAGCCACCCTACGCAACGATTCGAGGAGTTCGGGGCTGCGGAAGATGTTGAGGAGACCGAGGAGGTTCGGCTGGACCACGTCGGGTACATCCAAGAGCGCATACTCGTCCTGCAAGACTACCAATTCAACTGGGTGTCTGCGATGAATGTCATCATGGTAAGAGCCCTCGGGCGGCGATAGCTTTGAACTGGCTCGGAGATATCTCCCTCGATACGGTTGAGAGAGGAGGACAACAGCCTAACCGTCGCAAGAGGGTCAACGCCCTAACGGGCACAGATCCGCGTTTAGGCGAGCCCATCTGGTACGGTTATGTCAATGACAGTCACCTGGGCACCGCCGAACAGCCAACCGGCGCGGAGGAGGGCCATCTCAGGGCGGAGGCGGAGAGATACGAGAGTCTCTGCGCAGCCGGACATGCCGAAGCCGACGAACTCGAGGGAATGGCATCTGACGAGGCCCTTATGGGACTCCTTAGTGATGCCCTTAACGGTGTTCCCACCGGAGAGGGTTGACGGTCGAATCGTGCTCGAGATGATGCCTGCTCCTTGCTTGCATACTGTTCGAGTTGGTCATCTCCCGTCCCTGGGGTCGGCCTGCAGTTATCCGACCTGATCTACGACCCATCGCCTGGCCAGGACCGTCTCACGCGCCACGGCCGCCGTCGCGATCGGCAACATGCCGCTCCGGAACCCGGCCTGGGACACGGAAGACATCGGTAACTCCTGATCTCCCTCCATCCCATCTAGCGCGGGAGGATTTCACAGGGGTACCTTCCGATAGGACCGACGAAACCGCTACCTTGTCCTCTTCGACGCCTGGGAGACCCGCCGTGAGAATCGTGCGGCTGGAGGAGGCCCATGATTACCTCACAAACGGCCTCGAGTTCAGTAGGTACCTGGCCTAAACCAGAGGTAAGTTGACGGCCCACTCGCGACTACGCATGTTCCATAGTTATATTCGACATATTGGCTAAGGCACATCGTCGTATAGACTGGACGGGTTCTCATTATCACGACATACGGCACGGCAGTTCGGCGCCTCGCCCGAAAGGGTAAAGAAGAAGAAGAAGTCTATTACACTAGCTAGCTTCTAAGAGCTCTATCAAACACCGCGCCTGCCATGGCAGACGTGGTGGTCGGCCCGCGGGCGCGTCGCTGTCAACGTGGAGCCAAGTCGTCCGAGGGGTGGGGCTACGAGGCCGGTGGTCTGCCCGGAGTGGGCGCGGAGTGCGGCGACGTGCATAGGGAAAAGTGGGTCGTCGCGCGTGCCCGGCTCGGGGTGGTCAAGGGCCGATTTCGCGATCGAGGGTCGGCTCTGCTTTTCTCTTCCTTTCAACCCTCTCTCTCGCGGTAAGTGTGCCCTTCCTACGGTCGCGCGGCGCGTTGCATTCGTGGGGAAGCCGGCTAACGTGTGGGCGGCAGAAGACCGACCCTTCCTCGCGCCGCCGCTCCCCCGCCTCCGTCCGATTATTTTTAGTGAGTCGATATCGCGGTCGCCCTGCCGGCGTGCCTACTAACCCGCGTGGTGGTAGAAACTAAATAGCTCTTGCGCACGTTGCCCTAGGCCGTCGCGCCCGTAAGTACGTGGCTCCGTCGGGCCGACCGCGCGCTAACGCACGTCGTAGATGTCGTCCGTTGCCCCCGCCGGCGACGAAGCTCTGGTAAGTTTTCCCTAGTCGAGGTCGAGCCGACGGCGTGGCTAATTCTATGGTAGCGCGGCCCGGTTCGCGTGCCGCCCTGCGCGGCTTGTGTCGCGCGGATAAACCGCGCTCGTGGCGTGCAATACTACAATGCTCTCGGTAAGTCGCGCCGCTATCGCCCCGTCTCCGCTAGGCTGCGCTAACTTATCGTAGGCGCTGGCTTGAAGTGCCACGCCTGTGTTGGCTCCCGCAAGGGATGCGTCGCGGTGAGTTGGCGGTGCGACAGCGGGGGGGGGGCGAAGCTGACTCGCGGTAGATTACCGACCCTGCGGCCATCGAGGCCGCCGGCCCGAAAGGGTGAGGGACGCCGCCTGCCCGCGAAAGATACGGAGGCACTCCGACGATTCGAAGAGACATCGCCACGAGAGGATGATGAACTCGAGGGCACAGGTGAGGAAATTGCCTTGGACTTTGTCAGCTTCGTCAAGGAGCGGATCCCGACAGTGGTGGACGGTGTCTTCAACTGGGTGGTATACGACGAGTGCCAGGGTTGCCATGCACTGGGCGAAGGTACTGGTGCCCGGAGTGCCGCCCGGTTGTGGCCGTGTTCTCGTCAAAGCAGGCGGACACGCCGATTGCCGAACAGCACAAGTTGGAGGACGCGCTGGGCAGGCCAGTTGTCAAGAAAGCGTACGCCGGACCCGAGGAGGACGTTGACGCAGAGACTCAAGGACGAAGGAATGCCTCAAGATGCTCAAGGCCTGCGGATCGAGCAATTACAACGGCACATTCAACTGCAGCAAGCCCGGGCTCAGACCTCTTCACACTCCGTCACCTCGCTCGACTTTTGTCTTTACTTTGACTGAATTGAACCCATCCCTTGCCTTCCTTTTGACGGGTCTGAACTCGCACGTTGACCGTGAGTCATGGCTAAATCGAAGAGGCCAACTCGGTCAACCACGAAGAAGCAGCAACCCAAGGCAAGGGAAGCTGCTCCGGTACAGAGGAACGCCAACAAGATCCAATCGAAACACTACGACTTCGTGGCTGCCCGCCGACTGAAGGGCCCCCCTACCGAGACGGTAAAGAAGTGGCAACTAGAAGCAGACTACGGTGTATACAATCGGCAAGACGTTCGAGGTGCTCATGGCCATGTCTGTCGTCGCGCTGAACAGGTCGAACACGGCCCTGCACCAACCGACCTCGGAGACCCGCGACTGTGCCCTCGGCCACCCCTTTGGCATCAGAAGCTACTGCTGCTGCCCGCTGACGAGGGGCCTGTGCTCCGCCATCGATCGAGCACCGCAGCTGGTGGTCGTGCCGGCCGGCATCCGCGACCAGTGGCGCAAGTCGTGGGTCAGGGGAATGACGCCCACGGTGACGCTGCGAGACGGCAGCACCGCGGCGCAGATGCTGCTGTGTCGCGCGGGGACCGGGAGGAAGGGGAGGCCCCTCGTTCACTTCTGAGCGGCACGCCGAAGCCGCGGGGTCCAAAGGATTTGGAGGGAGTCTTGCCCTTATCTCGGCGAGGACCGACATCGGCGCCGAGTTCAAGGAACTCGTATCGGCATACCAAAGGGCACACTGCAAGGGGCGAGGGGACAGGCCAGGGCGGGCGGCCAAGGCGGCGGCGACGAGGAGCAGGAGCAGGCGCAGAGGCGGAGGGACGTGGAGGGCTGGGCGAAGAAGGCTAATAAGGTCCGCGGTAACTACATGTTTCGCGAGCATCATGGTGAAGCTCGGCGAACCGTGGACGACCAAGGAGACGGAGCAGGGCGAGGGCCACGTCCACCGCCGCGGCCAGGACAAGGTCGTCGACGTCTATAGCATCCACGGGGAAGAGGGATCCGACGACTGGGAAATGGTGCAGCGCAACAACGAGAACCTGGAGCTCCTGGGCCCGGGTAGCATACTAGGAAGACTTCACGTCGGGTCGTGACGGGGCAAGCCTGATGAAGTGGGTTGCGGCGGCGGTTATAGAGAGATGTAGGGCGGTCGTACCAATAAGCCACACATGTGCTTTGAGCAGGCGAAGGGATCGCCGGCCAGTTTTGTTTTCCGTTTCAAGACTGCGAGCTTGATGATCATGACGACAACTTCTCTGGGAAATGCCAGAATGGCGGCGATATTGTCGCCCATCAGACTGTGCTGGCCGTGGTTGGTGATTGCCCACATGGTGGAGGACTCCTTCATGGGCCTCGATATGGCCGACGAGTGATTCCTCGCCATGGTCTGGTTCAGTTAAACCCTGTCATTGTAGGGAGCAAGGCCAGGGGAGGGATCTGGTAGCTATACCTCCACGTATCTCAGTCGTTGTGCGTATCGTAGTGAAGATAATGTTATCCCCGTGCGGGCGTATGCTTCACGAGGATGTCAATGTCAACAACGGCGATGATCAGGTCACTGGCAGCCGACGGGCTGGAAACGCGTTGCAGAAAGCGACGGATATTCGCTGCAGCCAGCTCGTCGACCATGGCGATGTCTCTGTTGCCTCGGGTGAATGCAGTTGTAGGAAGCGCGTCGATGGCTAAAGAGGGCGGTGAGTGAGCGCCCAATGCAGAGCGCCCAATGCAGAGAGCGAAAGGTTACCAAAGTAATTAGTTTGTAGCTACGGTTTGGTCATTGGTCACGCGAGCAGTGTAAGTCAGTTGCCTCGTTGTCGGGTCCTTGAGTTAACGGCGACGGCGGTGGACTCGACCGGCGGAAAAGATGCAACAGCCCTGCCTCACTCGTACGACGATATCTGGGCCAGGGCATCTCAGTTATTAGTTCCGTAAAGACTCACACCCGGCGTTTGTTACCACTCAACGGTGGATGGAGCATTCATTCACGTTGAGCTGTCAAGTTGTCAGCGTTCATCTACGAATAGACGGTGCGACTCCCATCAAGACCGAGTTTTCCGTACCATAGTGAGCTTTCATTCTTGTTCCTACACTAACTTTTGGTTGCCATTCCGGCTTCTATCCACTTTCAAGAAGACCAGCAGTCCCCTTTCGTGTGTACCAATTCCTACATGTAGACCCATCCAATGTTTCCCACATTACAGTTTACAGCACAGTCTTCTCAATCATCTCGATGCCGTACTTCTCCTTGAGCTCCTTCATGATGGGCGTGTTGATCTTGGCCGTCATGGGAGCCAGGACGCCCTTCTCCGACAGCGTGCCGTTCAGGACCTGCTGGACAGCCACTGCGCAGGGCACGCCGACCAGCTTGGCCATGGCGGAGTAGCCCTTGGAGTCGCCGTACTCGACCAGGGTCGAGGTGCGCGTCTCGCGGGATCCGTCCTTGTGCTCAATGCCGAACTTGTGCTGGAGGAGGACCATGTCGCGCTCGCCCTCATCGAACTGCATCTTCTTCTCCAGGGTGGCGCACAGGGTGTCCAGCGGGTTGCCGCGGGGTGTGATCTTCTCGTCGGAGAAGATGCCGATCCAGCGAAGGCCGCCGAGGATGCGCGCCTGGTCCTCGGGCGAGTCAAAGGTCGACTTGGACACAATGGCAGCCTCCAGGTCGCTGGCGCTCGACGAGGCGGCGCCGACGATGGCTTTGGTGGCATCCTTCCAGGCCACTGGCTTGTTCAGGATGTCCTGAGGGGTGTCCTCCAGGAAGCCAGTCTCAACCAGCACGCGGATGAACTGGGGGAAGCCCTGGAATCGCAGGGTGCCGCGGATGATGGTCTCAGCCTCGGGGATGTTGTACCGCCGCTTGTAAGGCGTCGAGTCACGGTTGGGGTACGCGACAAAGGCGTAGCCGGGGTAGACAAAGTACGGCTTGGCCGTGCCCATCAGGTCCTTGGAGGCGACCTCGACGATCTCGCCGCCCTGGTAGAACTTGGCAGCGTTCCTCAGCGCCAGCAGGACACCGCGCGAGGACCACGAGAACTTGTATCCCAGCGGGTTGTCCGAGGCCTCGGGGGCCGGCAGGCCGCCGCAGTAGGATAGGAAGGACAGGATCTTGCCGCCGGCCTGGTGCACCTCGTCGATGGTCTTGACAGCGTCTGAAAGGATCAGTATTGTAAGCTCGGTTCATATCCTGCGTGGATTCTTACATAGATGATCAATTCCCGGATCTGTAGGAAGTCAATTAGTTCGTAATGGATATGAGGAACAAGCTTGGAGAAAGGAACCCACCCAAACCGATCTCATTCATGACAGTGATGCCGGCGTCCTTGCACTGCTGGTCGAGCTCCATCATGGCGGGCGAGACGTAGCTGGTGGTGACGACATTCTTCTTGGTGCGGATGGCCGACTTGATGACGGTGGCGTGGAAGGTGTAGGGGATCAGGCTGATGACGAGGTCGTGCTTGGCCACCTCGGCGTCCAGCGCCTTGTCGTCGGTCACGTCCAGGGAGATGGCCGTGGCGTTCTTGACGCCGGCCGAGAGGCTCTTGGCCGACTCAAGGGTTCGGCAGGCTTTACGGCAGGGTGATTAGCACACGCTCCCTGGCAACCGAGCAGCCGAGATCACCTACCAACCGTCACGGGGATGCCGTTCGCCGTCAGGATGTCGAGCGTGGGGCGAGTCACGAACCCCGCGCCGAGCATCAAGACGGACCTAACGGGGTGTCGCAGTCAGCAGGGCGAGTCTCGCGAGTGCCACTGCGTAGAGATCCATCGTAAACTCACTGTTGAGGAGCCATGATTGCGGTGTTTTCAGGCGTCAATGGCAATGGCAAGGACAATGTTGGCGATCAGTTGATGAAGTTCGATGCCCAGGGGCCAAAAGTCTCTTCGGGTTATGGCGGGGTTTGGGGTCGCATGTCACACCGTGCGTCATCCGATAGCGGCCACCAGCCACACAAGGAGGGGTAATGCGGGCACACCCAAACACTCCAGCCACTGTGGCGCGGCCGAGGGGACAACACAACCTGATGCTAAAACAGCAGGCGGTGAGTGGGGACCAACCGCCCGCTGCGGCACTGCCCAGGCACACGCCGCTACTGCTCCAAGCCTCCAACGGCCCGGCTCGATTGCATCCCAGGTCACGACACCACCACAACCAACGTCCGCCAGCAACCCAAGCTTCACTGAAGCTATCCGCCACCGAGGAGGGAAGAGGGATGCGTCCCTAAGCTCTGACCAGCACCACCACAGCCTCGCCGCCTCCACCGCCCCAACCATGGCTGACGACGCCGCCATGGCGCCCCTGGCCTCCCTCTCCCTCACCCACGTCTACTATGTTCGCTCGTTTCCCCCTAAACGCAGTCCGGGACGACGCTGACACTTCCCATCCAGGACCCCGACGACCCCGTCTCCCTCCTGTGCGCCTACCTCGCCCTCCTCCCGCAGGCCCTCTGCGTCGTCTACGCCACCCTCATCTTCTCCACGCGCGAGGCCGAGATCGCCCTCGCCTTCGCCGGTCAGCTCGCCTGCGAGGCCCTCAACTTCGCCCTCAAGCGCCTCATCAAGGAGGAGCGCCCGCGCCGCATCCACGGCAAGGGCTACGGCATGCCCTCGTCGCACGCCCAGTTCGTCGCCTTCTGGAGCCTCTCCCTCGCGCTGTTCCTGCTCGTGCGGCACCGTCCCCGCGCCGCAGGCAGCGCCGGAAAGCACCATCGGCCCTGGTCGCTCGCCGAGCGCGTCGCCGTGAGCTTGGCGGGTGCGGCGGTGGCGGCGGCCACGGCGTGGAGCAGGACGTACCTCGACTACCACACCCCACGGCAGGTCCTCGTGGGTAGCGCCGCAGGCCTCGTGTCTGCCGTGGGCTGGTTCCTTGCCACGAGTATTCTGCGGCGCTCGGGGTTGCTGGCCTGGGCGCTTGACACGCCGCTGGCGAGGGCGTTTCGCGTGCGCGACCTAGTCGTCGAGGAGGACATGTGCCAGGCGGGATGGGAGAAGTGGGAGGAGAGGCGGACGGCGGCCAGCCAGGGCAAGGCTAAGACTAGCTGACGGACGCTATTAGATGCGAGCATAGATGGAGCCGCGGTTTTCACATCGCACCAGAGCCATGACATAGATGGCAACTGGGAATGATACCCCCCTCGAACAGGCAAACGCCACTCGTACATCGGGCAGCATGCGAAAAGTGCATACATCACAGCCAATTGGCCCTTTACATATCGTCATACGTCGCGCCCCAAGCATGAGTTTCGCGCATTCGCGCATCAAGACTCTATTAAAGTTATCGAAGCCATCTCCCTAAACCGCGCAGCACCAAACAGGAACGTGGGAGGTGTGCAATAATGACAGGTCCTCTTCCCCTCCCAGATATCCCCAATATTGAACACGCATTTCATACCCGTGACATGAGCGCAACTTACAGAGCCGTCTGTAACAACCGCCGAGCGCCAGCAATAAAGAAGTCGTAAAGAATGTAAACAGCAAATCAAACGTGCCGCCCTGACGAGAAGAAAAGAAGATTGCTCAGATCCATTCCACCGACCGGACTCTAGGTAGGCCCTCGAAGCTCCAACTGGGGCCCGGGGGCGGTGGTCGGGTTGGTGAGCCGCGAGGGCTTGCGGTCTTGTTGGCGCGTCCTGACCCTATCGGCGATTGTGCTTGTGGACTGTACACGCTGGGACTGAGTGTGGTCTCGTCCTCGTCGTTCTTGGTGTCCTTCGCGGTGCTGAGAGGGACCGGTGGCAGCTGTTTCTCGGTCGTCCCCTCAGAGACCTTGTCTGCGTTTTGTAGATCAATGCCCTGGGTCCCATCAAGAGCAGATGGTTCGACGTCCGTCGAAATAGCTAGGCCGAAGTTTCTTGGATATTCAGAGTTCCTCGGGTAAGGCGCCTGGTAGTAGGAAGTGACAGGTGGCATGTCGTTGAGGTTGGACACCCTCAGTCCGATCTGCACCGTCGCAGAGGATCCGAGAGAGGAGTTACGAAGGTGTCGTGACGTTCGGATAGTTGGAGGTGGTAGCAACAAATCAAAGGGCGACTCACTCGGCGCGTTGGTCTTGGTGGATGGGTTATATGTCGCGGCGGGGAGGAGGTACATCGGCTTCACATCGGGAGCCTCTTGCTTGGGTGGGAAGATGTTGTACGAGTCTTTGCGGATGCTCGGTCTCCGTGTCGTTGCTGCGGGCATGTGAGCCGCGGCGGGTGCCTTGGGTGGCGAGGATTGAACAGCTTTCGAGCTCAGCGGACCTGGGGCTCCTCCGGTCGGTGCTCCTGGTCGACTCTCGACCTTTTCTTCTTCGTTCCTCGTTTCGTCTATTCTGTCTGTGCTCATCTTGATCCAATGGAGCCGAACTGGCGACACAGGCTGCTCCATCTGCTTCGCGTACATTGGCAGCGAGGGTCGTTTTCCCGTCTTGGATATTTGGCTATCGAATTCGGCGTGACCCCTTGGGCCGATTCTCCCCAGTCTGGTGGACCGGAGGAGGATATATAGGCCACCCGTTGTCAGGCCAGAGAGGTTCATAGCAACGTTTGCTGCCATCAAGAGTTGTCTTCGCTGTCTGTCCGGCTTTCCAGACCTAGCCAGGCTAAGATTCCAAAGCGACGGGATCATAACCGCCTGTGCTTGATCAGCATGTGCGTTCTTCTTTCTCAGCATCTCCTAAACTCACCATCGTGACGACCGCCAAGGCCATGTAGCACGCCATCCATGATGCGCACGTCCGGTGCGTCTCGAAAATCCCTGAAGTTCTGTACAGGCGAGTGATTGTAATGAGGCTCGCGATGAGCAAGGACGAGGCAATGGCAGTCAGGAGGGCAAAGCACCCCAAGCTCCACCTCTGCACCAACCGCAAGAGTCCCGCAAAGCAAAAGTTTGGCGGCACCACGAATCGGGTAAGGACATACGTCCCGATCAAGCCGGCAGTGATGATTCCGAGGCAGATCGGGACGGTCCATTTCGGTCTCTCAGGAAATGGGTAGCGCCGGACAGCGCGGAGTGCAGTCTCCAAGCCGAACACCAGCTGGATATATGGTACAATGAAGAGGGCTAGAGATTTTCAGCATGGCGTACGCTGCGAACTCACCATTGGAGCGCCTACCTGGCAGCATCAGCTGGGAAACGGGCGTGCAGCCCAGGATCAGAAGCGACTTTAGTCCCTTGGACTGGACAACTGCGAATATGATACTCTGTATCACAATGGCGCAGGACAAGACGAAAGGGAATGTTTCCTTCGGTCCAATGACGCTGAGCAGCGACGACCTAGCTCCTTGTCAGCCAAAACGTCCTCTTGACCACCGCCACGAACGGCCGTCCATCGTACCTCAGCCTGAACCTCGGATCGTTCCTCTTGGCCCCTGTGTAACAGTCCCAGAATATCCCAAATGCCGTCGCCGCAGCCGCCAAGGCGTTGAAGCTCGCGAGAATAATTAAAGACGTCCGGTTCGACTTTGCCGCCGCAAATCTCAGCTGGTTTATCAACGCCGACGTCGTGTTGGACTGGAACATAAATCCTTGCGACGCCCCCGAGTCCGATCCGAGGGCCCTAGACCACATCTCCGCCACCCGAGCCCAGTTCCAGCCGAGTCCATCCATCACCGCGCTGGTTCCGTGTTGCTTATTTCGAGTTCGTCGATTGACGCAAGAGAGGCGCCACGCCTCTTTGGCACAGCCAGATGTTATATGCCTGCGCGAACCATCTATTCGGATGCGTCCAGCTCGAGATGGCTTGTCAAAGGTATGAGCTAGAACGCTTCGGCTGATAACACAGCGGACCCTAACAAAATGATTTCAAGGAAAGGACAGGATTGTCAGAGGCAGAGGACGTGGAGCGAAGCACATGGTCCTGGCCGCCACGCCGTCTGGACGAAACAAATGTCGCTCGATTCGTGCGCTCGGGCGTCCTGACAGCGACAGAAACAGGTAGAGATGCAGGCAAGGAAATTTAGAAACAGGATGCGAGGGGTCTTCCCAGTTCGCGTAAGGAATTACCAGCGGACACACGTTGGTACCAAGTAGCGACTACGCATGAGGAACAGAGGCGATTATTAACCTAGGCATTTGGAGAAACTGCACCGGGGCCAACGTCCGGGTTCGCGCGCAGCCGAGCAGTGGGCCACACAGACACGGCATCTGACCCCGTCAGGAGTAGCATGGGCTTCGAACCGCGCCCACAGATTGTCTCCCTCTCTCCCCTCGGCAGAGACGGTGTTGTGGCGTTCACAGGCTGCCAGTCAGTGACGATGGTGAGGTGCATTCAGGGGCATCATGCATTGCCTGCCAAGGGATCGCCAGCGCCACAGAAATTCGTCCTACCTCCGGGTAGCAGCACCTTCTTTCAGAGGACATGCACTTGACATGCTAGCTCTTTTTCGTCTCAATTGCAGATGAATGTGTCCAGATGAGTGACAGTGTGATCGCTTAACCAGCACCTAATCGCCATGTTGAAGCACCTGCCACCAAGAAGCCCGAAGCGACTTCGCATTCAAGGACATTGACATCTGAAAGTTGACAAGAGACAAGAAAAGACAATTGCCACAGCGACGCAACACTGGTGGCAAGTGAGCCGCTGGACCGTGGCGTCGCGGCTTGAAGCATTGATGCAACAAGTCCAGGTTTCGAAACCCAGGTCAAGCCTGAGAGCCGCACTACACCCAAAAATGGCAACGCAGCCCGCCACGTCAACTATCATTTGTCAACCATGAAACAGGAACGCACGCAGTACCTCTTCTGGAAAGTCGGATTGGCCATTGCCGAAACTCATGGGTGCCAGGCGAGTCGGCATGTCTGGGCTGGTGTGTGGGGCTCTTTGCTCGTCTCCGCCCGCCACTGCAGTTTGAGGTGACCCAGGCACGATATGGATGAAAGAGGTTTGACGCCTGTGGCCATGGAGGCGAGACTCGCTGTCGTTAATTTGCGGCCTTGTGGGAACGACTCGCTGCGGTCTTCCATATCGCCTCCAAGTCCAAGTTTGGGGTTGAACCGCTTCGTTGGCGAACGCCGAACGGCGATGGAAGAAAAGGGTGCTTGTTGGCTCGAGTCACAGAGAGAGCCGTCCTCCTGACGACGATGAGGCAGTGTAAGAGCCCACTCGTCCGACTAACGCATTGGGCTTGTCGGACGAACGCCGTTCTGATTGCCGAACAGAGGCGTGGTGAAGCATGGCAGGGACGCAGACAGGGCATCATTGGCGGATGTTAGTCTGCTGGCTGGTCTTCTCCGGCCAGCTTCTAGTGCGTCGGAACTGGGGCCTGCCGCTAGGGGACCAAGGCTAGCAACCAGTTCGGCCCCGTCTTGTCAAGTTGCCAACAGGTATCGTAAGGGCATGGGTTCCCGGGGAGTTGGTTGTAGTGCGGCTGGCCGTCGTGGTAGTTGAGAGCGGAATGACTGCCGAAGTTGGTGGCCAGCAAAGAGGCTGGCAGTTCGTCGCCCCGTGGCGCAATGTGGAGGATCAAATTAAGCCGCTGCCAGCCTCCGAGGAACCAGCAAGCTGATGCACGTGGCAGTCAGCCAATTCCCCGAGCCAAAGGCCGTGGTCAGAGCAAGCAACGGTCGCGGAGCCTCGGCATCCGTCGTCAACCAAGGTCGAAATCCGTGGGCCGTCGGTGTCGATGTCCTTGGCCAGCCAGGGTATCACGGCAGCGGGAGCGGATACCCGCCGCAACGACGTCATGCCGACCATCGGCGCTCGACCGCAGGCAACAGGCGTCACCTCCCGAGGGGGACTCGACATCCGCTGCATGTCGTGTCCTCAACGCATCGACGGTTGAGCAAGCAGCGCCTCAGGCGACCACAGCCCGGAGGCAACCGTCCGCCAGGCGCCCATCTCGATGCAAGAATGGGGGAAGGAGCCAATGGCCAACGTCCTGGCCAGCGGAATGGGCAACTGCGTCCCCTCGCCCCACTTGCCTGCGCGTCATGGACGGAGCTGCCCGCCCGGCGTGTGGCCACATGTGGCGCGGCAGCGACTCATCGGCTTCCTACTGGCTGCCGATCCCATATTTACATTTGTACTTCCTACGCTGTGCTCTGTCATAGTAACGATGACGGCTTCTTTTGTTCCCGGTCCTGTTTTCTGCGGCTGTGGAACGGCCACTTGTGACGTCACATCTGCCTGTCCATCGATAGAGGCAACGGATGTTCCCAACGCCCATCGTAGAACAGGTGGACAACGCAATGCCGACACGAGCTCCATCGGCCTCCGGAGTCCCCGTCCGTGAGCTTGTTTCCTGCTCCCCGGGAAGCAGGTACGTGCGTACGCAGGTATCCGCTATCTGTCCCGCGTCCCTCCTGACCTGCCCGCTCCGCCACACCGCCCGCTCGAGCTTCTCCCCGGTACGCGGCGCTTGATATCCTGCTCGTTCGATGACGCAATGTCCCGGAGCTTCTCTGTGATGCGGCAGTGGCGAGAGACAGGAGTGCCTGGTCCGCGTGGGCGAGAAGCGCGGCTATAAAAGCCACCCAGGCCCACCCACAGCACTTCCTTGGCTTCCTCTCCCTTCATCAACTCACATCTCTCGATCAATCCAATCCTTTGACCAAGACAACTTCACTTCACACCAACCAAATCAACCCAACCCATCACCATCACCATGGATTCTGTCAAGCAAGGTGCCAACTACGTCTCCGAGACCGTCCAGAAGGCCACCCAGGGTACTTCCAAGGAGGCCAACAAGGAGGTCGCCAAGGATTCCAACGCCCCCGTTGGCACTCGGTACGTTTCCCTCTGACTGCCATTTTCTGACTATCGTGTATGCCAACTGCCTGACAGTGCCTCTGCCGCCAAGGACGCGATGGGCGACAAGGCCAGCGAGTCCAAGCACGATGCCAAGGCCGAGGCCCACAAGCAGCAGATGTAGAGAGTGCTCCCACTCTCGCGGATGGCAATGACTTGACGACATCTGCCGGTGTTATTGGACTTGGGGGGAGGGGAGGAGCAACGCAGTTGCAGCTGGTTATTGTGACAGCACTAAAATACCCCTAAATAGCTCCCGAATCCACTGCTACCGACATGCTGGCTTCGTTGTGTGACGATGATGCCCAAAAGTGAGAATCGCGTCAACATGTGCAATTGTTGCCTCGATCCATGCTTCCATGGTGACATTAGTATATACGCATCCCATCCCCTACGAGGCTCTTCTGATCCAGACATGTATGTGACTAGAGGGCATATGCCGTTACAGATTCTTCTTGGCCGCCCGCACGGCGAAGGCGCTTGATATGTCGTTGAACGAGTACCACACGGCGTATAGCGGGATGAAGACCCACAGCATGTTGAAGAAGACGAGGTACACCCACATGTACATGAAGTTGCTACCGTCGAGATTGATGTTGCCGGTGAGCCACTCGGGGCAAAAGGTCATGAAGCCTGCGCGTTCCATCATCAGCAAGCGATGCCGACAGGGTTCGCCGGGGGTTACACATACCGCCGTAGAGCTCGCACGTGGCCAGCACAATCATCCAGATGCTCGCCTTGGGGTTCTTCTTGGCGATGAGGTAGCAGATATACACGGCCAGCGGGCCATCGACAAAGACGGTCAACAGCTCGAGGCTAATCACGCCCTGCAGACAGTCAGCGTCCCATGTGATGCCAACCGCGAACGGAGGCGACATACCAGGTCCGCGCCGGCCCACCTCCTATCGGCCCTCGCATACACCATCCACAGCTGCGCAAAGGGGTTGCTCCCGCCCGCCTGCGGCCCGTAGATGCGCCGGTCCTCGAAGCCCAGGAAGTTGTACGGCGTGGGGAACAGGCTCGCGACCTCGCGCACGCCGCTCTCGCCGGGGACGACGTAGGAGAAGAAGCAGTGGTAGAGGAAGCTCCCCTCGAGGAGGAAGTGGCACAGCGCGTCGGCGAGGTGCCAGATGAAGAGGAAGCGCAGGGCCGTCGAGATCGTGGGCGCGAGGGCCTGGCGCGAGGCCGCGTAGGCGGCGGCGACGATGGCGATGGTGGAGAGGAGCGAGACGATGGTTGTCTGGTCGAACAGATCGGGCGGGAGGGACGAGGCGGTGGTGTCCGAGGCCATGGCGGCGGCTGCACTGGGTTCGGGATCACTGACAACGTGGGCGAGGATTGTGCAGACAATGGAGCTCGTGGGAGTCTCCTCGGTGCTGGTCTACGGTACGAGCACAATGGTACAATGGCTGGCCTGCAAGATATTTAGCAGCGGCCTGTGCGCCACGCAGTGGGGCTCGCGCATCTTGGTTTCTTCGCCATTGCATTGAACATGTACAAAGCACTGGAGCATCAGAATAAACGAAATAAAGAGAAGAGCCTCGAGGATAATACAGCCAAAATTCAGACGAGGCAAAAAGGGGGGGAATAATAGTCCAAAAACAAAAAGTATTAATCCTCGACAGAGACAGGATTCGAACCTGCGAGGGCGAAC
>PKSG01000454.1:0-33362 GCA_002916505.1 Tolypocladium paradoxum | reverse complement strand
GTCATACCCTTTAACCACTCAGGCACTCTGCCCAACAGATGAGACGCTGACGCCTCGTCTAGGGATGATTTGTTAAGACGGAAGTGGAATTATGCTCTATAAGGGAGGTCCCAGGCCTGCCAATCAGATCAATTAATCCTTCCGGACACTCAGTCTTGCGAGCTCACACGTGCGGCTGGGCGATGGCGCAATTGGGCGCGGAATGAAGTGCCCCAAAGTACGGAGGACGGACTACGAAGAATATAAAACACGTCGCAGTTGCAAAAGACAAACTCTTGCCGTCTGTTCTCCACTCTGCGTTTTGGCTACTGAACTGCTCTGGAGGCCTGGTTCAAAGGGACCGCACAGCCGTGCAGCGACAAGGCACTCGGGTAGCAACACGCGGGTCTTTGGGTGTGCAGCGCCGGTACATGGCTAATAATCAAGAATAGACAGGCAAATTCAAGACGCGCGTCTCGACGAGGGAGATGGCGATTAAGCGGCGGACGGGCTTCGGGCCTGGGGACTTGGGTGGGCGACTCTGGGCTACGGTTCGCGAGAACTGGTATCTGGGCTTTACGTCCTTTGGCGGGCCGCCCGTTCATTTCAAGATTGTGAGTGAGTGCTGGCTTGCTCGCTTGCCATCGCTCCGACGCTGCGGCGCAGTCCGAGGCCGATGGTGTCCGCCGGGGCCGGCCTCCGGAGCGGGGGCTCGGGTTCGGCCCGGGGCGACTGCAGCGCGTGGCCTGAGAGATGCCGAGTGGGCAATAGCTGACGGGGGCATGACAGTTTCACGACAAGTTTGTCACCAAGCTCTCGTGGATCGACGAGCAAGTGGTAAGCATCCGCCGTCTTCCAGCGCCACGGAGGAGCGTCCGTTGCTGACGGGATGCAGTACCAAGAGCTCTTCAGCGTCTGCCAGGCCTTGTCCGGCCCGGCCAGCACCAAGATGCACTACTGCATCCTCCTCCTCCACGACGGCTTCATCCCCGCCTTGCTCGGTTTCCTTCTCTGGAGGTACGCAGCGTCCACATGTCCGCGCTGCAGGAATCAAGCTGACACGCAGCCAACCCACAGCCTGCCCGGCGCGCTGGGCATGTACGGCCTCTCGCTCGGCGTGTCCAACATCGGCGCGTCCCTGCCGCGGGCCGCGTACGCCGTGCTGTCGGGCCTCAACGCGGCCACCGTGGGAGTCATCGCCCTCGCGGCCGTGCAGCTGTCCGAGAAGGCCGTCACGGACCGGCTGACGCGCGCGCTGGTGTTCCTCGGCGCGGCGGCGGGCATGCTGTACAACGCGCTGTGGTACTTTCCGCTGCTGATGGCGCTCGCGGGCCTGGCGGCCGTGGTGCATGACTTTCGGTGGCTGCATGGCCCGGCCGGGGTGGTTGCTGCCGCGGTTCGGAGGGTGACGCTGCGACGCGCGCGAGCGGAGGGGGAGGAGGAGGAGGGGAGAGAGGGAGTTGAGATGCAGCTTCGACGAGAACACGAAGCCGCGTCGAGCAACCTGCCGAGTTCGACACACCGCGACAGCGCGGGGGACGCCGCTCTTCCAGTCAGCGAGCACGATGGGACGTCAACGACCGGGCGCGAGCCTCGCGTGGTCCCCGAAGGACGACGCCTCAATATCAGCTGGAAGTCTGGCCTCGCCCTCATCCTAGCCTTCCTCATCTCCTTCACCGTCGTCATGGTCCTCCGGGGCACCCTCCCGCCCAAGCCGCTGCTGTACCGCCTCTTCGCCAACATGTACCTCGCCGGCACCATCATCTTCGGCGGCGGCCCCGTCGTCATCCCGCTGCTGCGCGAGTACATCGTCGCCGAGGGCTGGGTCTCGCCGCGCGACTTCCTCATCGGCCTGGCCCTCATCCAGGCCTTTCCCGGCCCCAACTTCAACTTCGCCGTGTACCTCGGCAGCCTGACGGCGCTCGGCGGCGGGCACGGCGGCGGCGGCGCGGCGGGCGCGGCGATGGGCTTCCTGGGCATCTTCGTACCCGGGCTGGTCATGGTGCACGGGACCATGGGCATCTGGGGCGCGGTGCGCGGGTGGCGAAGCGTGCGGTCGGCGCTGAGGGGCGTCAACGCGGCGGCCGTGGGGCTCGTGTACACGGCTGTGTATCGACTCTGGCAGATTGGGTACGTGGACGAGGGCTTCCAGCAGGGGACGAGCCTGGCGGTTGAGCCGTGGTGGGTGGTGGTGACAGCGACGAGCTATGTTGGGGGTTGCTGGTTCGGCCTGAAGCCGCCGGTGGCGATTGTCCTGGGGGCCGTCCTGGGGTTGATTTGGTACGGCGTCGTGTCAGGATGATGGTGTTGGGGGATTGTCGAGACGAGTCAAGGGACACGGTTAGAGAGGAATCAAAGGGAGGCTTCCATTAGCATAAGTAGCGCACATCCCCGGGGCCGGCTAGGGCCTCGGAACGCATGCACAATTAACTACATGTATTGGCTGCCAACCCATTAGATTACACCCACAGGCAAGCATTTAGAGTCTACCTAAGAATGGCAATTGAGATGGCATAGCCCTCAGCTTTCCCAACCCCACACGCCACCGCTCCTCAACGACACCGACGAAAGCTGTGTCTCGTTCAACTCGGGCTATAACAGGACGAACCCGGTCCAGGCCTTCGTCGGCACCTGTAACGGGCTAGGAGGTGTGGGATGATGAGATCCCTTGCCAGCGGACTCTTGGAGACTGCAAACAACCCCTTGATTTCACACGAGTATAGGCCCCAAGTCGTTGCCCGATGTTCTCCCATTATAACTCCTGCACGCACCATCATCTCAAGAGCCAGCCCCGGCACCGTCCTGATAAACTGCCTCCTATGCCGTACACGCAATCAGTCCCAGTCACTCCAAGCAGCCTGATACCAGCGTCAAACCCACCACGTCACGCAATAGGATGCACCCAAACAACCCAAACCCTCCCAGCAACTGCCATCCCATGCCGGCCAGCCAGGCCAGGGGCGCCCAGCTCAGCCCGTCCACTCCTTGTACCCCTTCTGCTTCTGCCGCGTATTCCACCCCAGCTTCCCGCTGATGCTGTTCACCCAGTCCTCGCTCCGCCGGCCCTCGCCCTGCACCGATGCAAACGGGTACCGGCTCGCGCTGATGGTCACGTAGTCGCCCGGCCGCAGCTCCACGCGCTCGCGCCCGTCGAAGCTCGCCCACGACGCCGTCCGCGCGTCGTACGGCACGCCCACCCGCAGCACGATCGTGTCCGGCAGCACAATCGGCCGGAAGGACAGCGTGTGCGCGCAGATGGACGTCACCAGCATCACCGGGTTCTCCGGGTGGCACAGCGAGCCGCCCGCCGCCAGGTTGTACGCCGTCGAGCCCGTCGGCGTGGACACGCAGATGCCGTCGGCCAGCACCGAGGTGAAGTGCTCGTCGTCGCCAAAGACTTCGGTGTACGACATGGCTGGTAGTGCCGTTAGCTTCTCTCGACGTCCTCGAGACAACACGGCCCTGGGTACCGGTACTCACTCGGGTTGGGCCCCCGGTCCACCACAATCTCGTTCAGGATCTCAAACGTCCCGTCCGGCCGGTGCGTGTGCGCGTCCTCCCTCTCCTCCCCAATCAGCTCCTCCACCAAGTCCCTCCTGCTGTGCGCCTCGTCCTCATCCTCCCCGGAGCCCTTGCCGTCCTCGGATCTCTTCCTCCGTATGCTCCTCATGACGGTGCTCTCGAACCGCAACCGCAGGCTCACCGTGACGCCTCTGTCGAAGGCCGAGTTGAGGATGGGCGTAAAGTCCTCAAAGTCGAACTTGGTCAGGAAGCCCAGGCTGCCCAGCGCGAAGCTCAGCACGGGCGGCACGATGCGCTGGAAGAGCCAGCTGGCGTACAGCACCGTGCCGTCGCCGCCGAGCGTGATGACAAAGTCAAACATGTGCGGCCGGTTCTTGCACATGTCCTCGTCCCAGTACTGCAGCCGCCGCTGGACGGCCTCGCGCGCACTCTCGACGTCGACACCCCCATCCTCGGCGTGGCTCTGAGCCAGATCGTCGAGAAGGCGGCCCACGTCGAACTTCTTGTTCGTCTTGAGCTTGTCCTGGACGTACACGACGAACTGGCCCTCCCTGTCCTTGTCGAGGAGCCACCGCGTCAGCGCCCGCGTCTTGGGGATCAGGTCCTGATCGTAGATCTTGGTGAGCAGGAAGACGGTCTTGACGCGGAAGCGGATGCGCATGCTGCTCAGCCGCCTGCTCAGCTCGCGGACTCCCCACGCCATGTCGCTCAGCTGCCTCTTGGTCAGCATGCGGCTGTGCACGTCGTCGTACTGCGGGAGGTCCGGCTCCGACGTGCTCTTGGTCATCTCGCGCGTCCACGCCTGCTGGTCCGCCTGTCCAACGATGCCGTTCTCCAGGCTCCCCGGTTCGAGCACGGCGCGGGACTGGCGCCGCGTCCGCTCGTGCTTCGGCTCGACCAGCGAGTCCATGCCCCTGGCCCCCGAGATGTCCACGCCGTCGGAGTGGTTCTGCGGGCTCGCGTATATGGGGTGCGCGCGGAACTGCTGGCCGTTGGCGTCGCCGGCGGCGTGCTTGGCCCGGCGCTGGGAGTCGAGGAACTGGTGGACGATGCACTGGTCGCGCCGGTTGGGCCGTTGGACCGCTGGCACCGTGGCCTCGGACGCGACGAGCGAGCTCTTGCGGCGGTAGGGATTGGCCGGGTCGAATGTCACCTCGACGCTCTCTGTTAGTCGATTGCCTCTCCGGGGTCAGGGACGGACGAATAGCCCAGGGCTTACCTCGACGGCATTGGAGTCCTCGTCGCTGTCCTCCGAGTATCCGTCGACGTCCACAAAGGTCGCATGCTTGGTCGCCTCCTTGGCCTTGCCCTTGGCCTTGCCCTTGTCCTGGGGCTCTTCCGCCTCTCCCTCCCCCATCGTGTCGTACCCGGTGGCAGGAGGCTGGGAGGAAGCAGGATAGCGGCAGCTGTCGCGCCGACGTGCAGCAAATAGGATCCCTTGCCCTTGTCGTCGCACCGAAGGGGGTGTGATCTTAGTACCGGCAGTCAGGTTCGGACGGGGACGATCTTCCAGTCTCTCCTCTCCCGTCGCACTGCGCTGACTGCAACTGTCTGTGTAGTGTAGCGGATTCGACGGGAAGCAATTGTATGGCTGGCGAAGGGCGCGATAGTGAAGCAACACGGGAGTTTCGCAGCATTCTCGGTCTAGGTAGGGAGCTGCTACCTGCTACTGAGCTGGTGGCGTTGAACTTGGCTGCCTCAACCCCGCCACTGCATGTGGTGCTTGACTGAGAGAGTCCGTGATACTGTCCCTCGCCCAGTGTCTCTCGTTTAATGAATCCCACTGCCCGTCGCCAAACCCATGCAGCGCGCCTGACTCCCTGCCGTGCAACACTCTCAAACGATCTGGCTTCAACCCCACTGCATGATGTCATTGTCGATCAGCGGGCAGGTATAGGGTAGGGTGAGGATGTAAGCCGCGATAGGCGAGTCGAGCCCCTGTAGGCTGTCCCACGGCATCCAATACAGGTGCTAGTTTTGTTGATTGTGAGTCGTGGCAATCCTGGGCAATGGTCTATTGTTTGTTTGCATCTATGCCTGGTCTTGGCCCGGGCGAGGTGCTGGTTGGTGTCTCTCTGCTCCATGTCTCTTGTATGGGCTCTACGTACCAGGACCGCAGCACCACGATTCATGCTGTTGCAGCCGCAACATCACCACAATCTCAAACCGTCTAGTCAAGACGAGAATGCACGCAGCAATACTTGCCGTAAAAGTCGTCAAACAAGCACCCCAACATCACCACTGTCCCTTCTCCAGACCGGGGCTCCGCCCAGCGGGACGCACACCTGCGGCAAAACAATACCCCGGACACGGAACGGGCCCACGGACCTGACCCCCGCCGACCGACGGAGCCGGCGTCCTGCAACGTCACAACCACAGGTGGCTACACCGCGAGTTTCAACCAGCAGAGCTGGTGTGTGCTCACCCGTGCTTCCTTACTGGCAAATGTGCCGAGATGAAACACCTCATCCTCGTGGGAGCCTGCTACTTGGACACCATTCTCAGGAAAGACGCGCCGTCTCCCGTCTACGCAGCATCTTCTAACATACCTTGCAGTGTCCCGCGCTACCCCGACGAAGACTCCAAGCTGCGAGCGACCAGTCTCAAGATCCGCCGCGGCGGAAACTGCCCAAACTCACTCCAAGTCCTCCAGCAGCTCCTCGACGGACACGATGACGTCCGCCCCTACTTGGTATCATGCCTCCCCGAGCAGTCCTCCCCGGCTACGCGGCGCGTGATTGCATCCTTTGGGAGCAACACCAGGGTCGACTTCCGCCACTGCATATATCGCCAAGGACACACAGAGGCCGCTAGCAGCTACATCATCCGGAGCGAGGAGAGCGGCAGCCGCACGCTCGTAAACTACAACGACCTACCGGAAATGACCACGCGGGAATTCGAGGACATTGTCCGCAGCTTCAGCGCAGACCAGGACACCTGGTGGCACTTCGAGGTAAGCACCAGCCGCAGCAAGCCGCGCCGCGAGCTCGCCTCTATCGCATCTGACAACCTGTCCTGCCCGTGCTCTGCAGGGCCGCATCCCGGATACAACCTTGGACTGCATTCGCCTGCTGCGCAACACACTGCCCGCAGCCCAAATCAGTGTCGAAGTAGAGAAGCCCGGAAGACAAGGGCTGCCCGAGCTGGCGGCCGAGGCGGACGTAGTCTTCTACTCCCGCACCTGGGCTGAGGTATGTAATACGCACGGAGTACGGACCACATCGTCATCCCTCACGGCCGTGTCCGCAGACGTATCCCCAGTATGACTGAGCGTCGTCCCCCCGCTAAGCATGGATAGAGTCGCGGCCACAAGTCTGCCGAAGCGTGTCTCAGAAGCGAACAACGACGGCGAGGGTAACGACGGGTGGCCCGCCCCTGCAGCTCTTTGCTTATTCGCTGACTGAGATGACTGCACAGATCCCTGGGGTTGTGCACCTGGGGAGCAGACGGCGCGGCCGCGCTGTCTCAGTCTTCAGGAGGGTGTCTTTGCTGCCCCGTGGAGGATCAGGCAGGAGGAATTTCCGTCGTAGAGTAAGTCGTCGCCTGTCATCGAGCTGCGCATTCCAACAGCGCCTTGTTCGCCAACGACCCGGCACGGGCTGTGGCCGCCTTGTAGCTCCGTCCGTCCTCCAGCTAACGTGTTCCTCGCCAAATGACAGTGCAGTGGGCGCAGGTGACACCTTCATCGCCGGAATGCTGTACGGCTTGGTCTGCCCGAAAAAGGCGTGGGACATCAGCCAGAATGTGAGGTTTGCGGTCAACCTGGCCACTCTAAAGGTGCAGCGCGAGGGATTCGACGGGCTTGGTGCCGACGTGTCGACGGCTCATGGTGCCCTGTGATCCGGTGTGCCGATTCCTGCATCTCCTTGTCTTGGCCGTCAGCTGCGAGCCTTGTGAGAGCACAAGTGCCCGTCCCTCCCTTGAGTGCTCGGCAATGTGAATGCTTCTGGCCTGTGGAGGTGGGGCGAGACAAAAGGGGAAGGACGGCTATTATCAAGTGTAACCGACGTCCGCTTTTGCTGAGAACAACCTGTACGTAACGTGTACGTAGAATCCCGTCTGACGCCGCCTGTGTCAGGGGTTTAGGTGCTGTGACCGGTGGCGCGAGGTCAAGTGGCGGTGGAATGTCACGGGAGGACAAATTAAAAAGTCCTGGGGGTGGCGGTTGATGACAGCAAAGCAGCCGGAGGCGATCCGTGATGCTCAGGCGGTCCTTGGTAGTTGCGTTGTAACAGGTGTGGGTGGGAGGGAGAAAGAACTGCGAGGTCGGGCCAACCTTGCATCGCGGCGGTGGTGCAAGGCGGACAAGGCTCCCAGGATACCGTCCACATGCGCAGGTCAGGCTGCCTGCAGCTAGACTAGGTGCTGCTCATGTGTGCCTGTGGCCGCATCTGCCCGATACTCGGGGTGCGAGCAAATACGCAAGCATTCAAAGGAGCCAACAAACCGCCGACTGTCTGTGGGATACCCGAGGCACTCCATGGGCAACCGACACGACGGGATCTGCACAGCAACGGGCCTTGGCGAGCAAGGAGACGGGCGATACTGTTGAGAGTGTGCTCCGTACATGGTACTATTGGGCGAGGTTGCCTGGGACACGAGGCGGCAGCAAATGCGACGGTTGAGGTGCCAGAGGCCGCGTCTGCTCGTACGCCAAGGACGGCGGTTCTGCCTGGCTCTGCCTGCCCCCAGATTGCGTCCGACAAACGGCGTCGGCAATGGTTCGTGAATCCGCATCCACATGTCTGTCTGGGAGATGCAGCCCGGCCGCCGTGGCGGAAGCCCAGACGTTGAATGGATGGGATGGCTGGCGGCCGTCGAGCAGCCGGTTTGGGACGTCGGTGCAGCAATGGAGGGGGCGTCGTCCTATCGACAGCCACATCTCAGGGGCCCAGCGCGAGATGCGCAGCAGGCCGTGAAGAGAGTCGACACCAGGGTGGAAAGGTGTGTCTGGGGAAGTCGCCGCCAGACATCTATTTGTGGCTGAACCTTGGCATTCCGATGGTGCTGCCGTCGTATTAGTTGAACGGCAGAGACTTGGATGCTAAATGTCTCGTCGACAGGTAACCCACCCCACCTCGCGGCCAGTGGCTGCCTGGATCCCGAGACTGCTGCAACAGGTGTCAAGTCCGTACTCGTACGCACAAAACGGTCCATACAACGCCAGCAGAGCCGGACGATCGGGCGACAGGGGGCCGCCAACTTTCATGGACCCAGACGCTGTCGTAGGTACTACGAGTAAGTAGTTCCCATGAGACGCCGAATTGCCTCTTTTGAGGCTTGACGGACCGATGTCGATGCCTGGTCCTGGAGGACTTGCTCAACACACAGAGAACTTTGGGCATTGGCCAGCCAATGAGCCCCAACGGCCCCATTCCGCAGCAGCGACAAGGCCGTCGCAGGGGCGCCGAGGGGTGGCAGCGAACATGCACAGCACACCCGTTGCAGTGATGTGAGGTGACGGCGCATCCGTCCGCAGGCTCGAGCGGCCAAGGCGGCTTGTGTCTGGTCCGCATGGCGGACGCGTTTTGGCTGCACGGAGGGACCCTAACCGGCTCCGGGCTGTGACGAGGACTCATCACGCCGAGCGCCACCGCCCCCGCCGCGACAGCTCGTTTCTTGGTACGGACCGCGCTCAGTTCGGTGAGACTTAGAAACGTGCCAAGGTCCAACAATAGTGAGTGGCATGGGTGGGCTGCCCTCCACATCATGGATGATGGCGCAGTGCTATCCTTGCATCCGGGAGGCGCATGTTCAAAGTTGCAACTCTGTCGCTCGCTGGGCCCATGGCAGTGGTTCGAGGGGGGTGCGCAGTGGGGGTTCGGCTTCACCTGGGTTGCACCCGCAGTGTCCGCAGGTCCAGGTCATCTCCGAGCCAATCCCTCGAGTTTGCTGGGATGCAGATAATCAGGTCGCTGCGTCAGGGCGCGTCCAACACTACCTACCAGGCCGTGACTCCTCCAGGCTAGCGTGTGGGGCCAAGCCAATGTCGAGTCGTGGATCGGATCGTGGATGCATATGGCCTCTGCGGCATGCGACATGGCATGGCTTGTTGACCTGACTGACTTCAAGGCGCCATTGCTCGACTTTCAGCTTTCCCTTTCCTCTCTCCCTCCTCTTGCACACGCACTCGCGCTTGACGACTCGGGGCTTTTCAACTTTTCATACGAGCCAATCCTTACCCGTGTTTCACAGTCATCTAACCGCTCAACTCATCAGGAACTGAACCCCAGCCTCGAGGCTGTTGGATCGTCCTCGATGACAAGGCGCAGAGTAGGTATTGCGGTATTGCTCACCGGGCGGCGTATGGGCCAATGATGGCACAGTGCCAGCCGGGGTCATTGGACATTGGACAGGTCATGCAAAGAGAAAGGAATGCTCACCCTCATCAACCGACAGGGGCAGCCTGGTGTTGGTGTGGCTGTCCAGAGATCTCCCGTAACGAGATGCCAGCCCAGACGTTGCAGCGGGCATGCACTATTCGTACGTACAAGGTAGCACCGCGTTCCGCCCCATGCAAGGCATGTACCACAGGCAGCGATGAGAGGTTTGACGAATCGCGCAGCACAGGCTACTTGTAGGTACGTTTCTGGCCTCGTCGTCTCCGCGACCAGCTCGCCAAGATGTCCGAAGTCGCCGTACACACAAGTGCGTTCCCGTTCGCAGTCGGCGTGATTGGGCTTCGTCCAAAGAGGTGCCTACTCGTAGTTTGTTCAACACTGCTTGCGGGCTAGTTGCCTCGTTTCGTTTGATCACGTCAAATCGATAGGTGGCTGCGGAGTATTGAGGCAACAAGCGTGGCGCGCCTCCTGTAACTTGTATCCTAGGGCCGTTGCGAGTATGGCATTTGGCGTGAGACTTTTTGGGGCCCTCCATGATTGCCTTGAAACAAGGGTTCGTACGAAGTAGTATTATCAGTGACGGACAAAACGGGCGGTGCTGTAATATTGATTGCATAGACAGGCTGACACTTGGTCCCTGTATCAAAGGCCAACCACGTCCAAGTCCCCCGCCGCCTACCTAAATGAGACCGGCGACGGGGAGCCAGGGCCGATGGTGTCGGTGACATGGCGCAGGGAGCTTCCTTCAGCTTGCTGGCAGATGGCTGACGGAAGGGCTAACTGTCCGAGGACTGACTGCTTCGGTGGCTCCGGAGGGATGCAAGCGCCCTGGCTGATCATCAACGGACATACGGAGTACAAGCAAGGGGAGGGCAGGGAGCGACGAAGGCTGCGAGGGCTCTGCCGCCGGTCCTAGGTACCGTACCGTTCCGCGCCGCTCGCTGCGACCCACCGACTTGACAAAAGCACGGCGGACCCGCGCATTCACGGCAGTACGAGTACATATTTCGTACCATAAGGTAGGTAGGTACCTCAGGTTGAGCCGCTGGGCGGCCACCAGCCAGACCTGTCAGCTGGCTGCGGGTACTGTATGTGCGTGGCAGGCGGACAAAGCTGCCACGGATTCGGCGGGTTTCAGTTGCTCCTCAGCCGCCCACCCACCGGACGGGGCGCACAAGGCGCCATGAAATTGTTGCGGGGGAACCATGAGTGCCAGGGATAGATGGGTACAAGTACAAGTATGTTGCTTCTGACGATCACATGGCACGAGCTGCAGCCAGCAGATACACACTAGTGAGCACCAGGACTTGTCGGCTTCGCATAACGAAACTGCGGCGCGGGAGCGAGCGCGCGTGGCCAATTGCGCCAGTGGCAATGCGGCTGGAGTTTGGGCAGAGTGCGAAATCCAGCCCGAGCGCAAGCCGTTCGTCCGTGATACCTTCAGACCGCTTCATGACCAGACCAGGCGGGTGCAGCGAGTGGGCGGAGATGGGGCCCACGAAGGACGGCTCTGATGCTGGTGCTGCACGAGGAGAACCGTGAGTCAAAAGTCAGCGTGCCTTGGATGGCCCAGTGCATGCAACTTCCCACGCTGGTTGGCAAGCTCGGGCTGCCGGCTTCGCTGGACAGGCTTGAAAGGGCCATCGTACGCGAACCGCCTGGCCCGGGGGCGTCATTGGCATTAGGAAGCCAGTGAACCTGAGGCTTCGACTCGGACAGGCAGGTCGGGCAGACTAGCCCGGTAGGACAGCCTGGCACCCTGGGTCCACAGGCTGCTCTGCGAGGTGTGGGGCCCGGAAGCTGGCAGGACAAGCACGGCATGCCACAGTAATGTCATGCCTGTGCGACAGCTACGGGAGGACGCGGCAATGTGGGTGGTGTCTGACGATGACGAGTCGCGTACGAGTTGCATGGCTCTCTGGGCGCTGGTTTGTGGAGAGCTGGCGGGCAAGTCTCTCGGGGCCTTGAAGCCTTGACATCCCGGCGGCGGATTGCTGCTGGTGCTCTGGGGCGAAATTTGGATCGCGGAGGAGATGAGAGTTCCGCTGGCCTCGGGCTGCAGTTGCAGCCGCCCGGCCGTCCATCAGCCGCCGCCGTCGTCGTCACCGTCGAACCGACCGGGAAGACAAGCCGCTGGTGGCGTGAGGGCTGAGTGTGTGTGGATTAGACGGATGGGAGGGAGGACAGGTGATGGCAGGATGAGTGAATGACACGAGACGGGAGGGAGCGGAATGGCCTGGTGGTTGGGTTGGTGGAGGGGTTGGGGACGAGTGGCCTGAGATGCCCGTGGTGATGGGATTCCACCATGGGAGTCCCCCGCCAGCCGACGACAGCCTCCGCCAAAACCTGCTCACCGCAGCCGGCTCCAGCTCGCCCCCGACGCCATGCGCCATGCGCCATGCCATGCCATGCCATGCCCGCGATGCGCTACGAAGCACGGCGACCACCCACCCGCTGTTTTACAGTTGGCGTTGGCGCTGGCGCTGGGGCCTGGGGCGAGTTGGCGACCTTGCGTCGCACAGGGGTGGGCGGTCCATCCAGCAGGCGATCAAAGGCCCAGCCTCCAGGCAGGCATGGTACCTGCGAGTGGAAGGGGCGGCTTTCCGGCGGCACCACCTCCAGCGGAGCTGACCACATCGTCGGTCAGCCCAGGGCGTTGGCGCGCTGCAAGGTCGGCGCTTTGCTACGGACTAGTACGGAGTACTCCGTAATACTGACTCCGTATGACTCTGCTCATCACCGCAGCCTCAATTAATGCAAATAATAAGCCAACGGAGCTGGTTGGTTGGTGAAGAGGCCCGAGCCATGACCCATCCACCAGCTCAGACGAGCTTGAGGGCTCATAGGTTTCCTTCTGGCCGTCTCTGCCCAGATGTGGGCTCTTTGTCGACTGCGTCACAGATAATACCACCTTTGGCACTGACACGGCAACCGGCTTCTCGTGTTGCGGGCGTCGTGGACCGGCTCGAAACAGGCTCATCACATGAGCACACCACAAATACCTTACCTCCGGTGCATGCCTCATGACGTTGCGTTGATCAGACGTACATACAAGTGCGGTGGAAGTTGCCCACTGAATCGTCGGGCCCTTCCTGGTGTTGACAGTGCTGACGCAGGCAGCTGGGCCTCCCCCCCACGGCAAACCGCGGTGGCTTGTCGAAGGCGTCTTCGTTGGTGGCCGGCGACTCCGCGCAATACATACCTATCAACTGCAACTATGAAGTACTAGCAGCGGCAGGCACAGGCTGCAGGCATACGGCCGAAGCCTCCGTTGACGGAAGCGAGGATGTACAGCATGCGTACTCGTACTCCGTACAGTCGATGCTATGCTTCTTTCGACTTCGTACGACACCACCCGTGGCTGCGAGCATAGCGCGACTCAGGTTCCTCCCTGGCGGTGCGCCGGTGCCTACTTGTAGGTACCTATCCCTGGAAGTCCACCACGGCAGTTGTTCCGTACAGCCGTGAACTTCACATTATGCAGAACCGACGGGGACGGAGACATGTCGACTGTTCGTTGTCAAATAAAACAGGGGTCACCAACGTGCTCGGGATGTGATGAATGAGTGTTAGTTGTTACGCCCTGATCCTTGGCCAGCTGCTGGTTGAGATTGCGTCGCAAACGTTGATTCAGACATTGCGTTGTCGCAGTGGGAATGGGAGAACATCAGATGGCCCGTCCTAGCATAAACGCGCCAGGTATCGGCTACCATCTGGGACGTGTGTTGGCTACAGGACATTAGGTCTGCAATACCCGCGAGGCAAGGCCCCGCCATTGTACGACAGAAAGCGCCTCCCAAGCCTCCAAGCCCCATGGACCGCTTCGCTCGCAGTGCTGAGTGCCTCCTTCCCATGAAGTGTGTCTGGGTCGTGCCTCCGCTTTTGTCTACGTACCGCAAGCGTGCAAGCGCAGCTGCAAGGTGCAGGTTCAATGGTGCAATGCGTGGAAGGCAAGAGGGACACGAGGCCCAACTTGCGGCAGCAAACTTCACCACAGCCCAGTACTCGTACAGCACCCACAGCCCTGCAACCCTGTCCTGCCCCAGCTGCAGGCCCGCCGTCGTAATGCCTCCTCCTCTTGGCTCCTCCGGCAGGCGACTGTGGAGTATTACTCCGTACGAAGCGTGTACGGACTACGGGGTTCCTGTACGAGAACGTGCTCGTACAATATTTTTTCTTTGTCTGTGGTCCCGGGCGCAGTCCACTTTGGCGTGGGCACGCGTTGGATACCCTGCTGCCTGTCGGTAGCGCTGTGCCACAACGTGACGACAGAGCAAGAAGCGTAGGAGAACAATTTGCAGCAGATCCGCCCTGGCAAAGTTGCAATCCCTGGCCTGATGACCGACGGATGCTGCAGCAGCTCCCCAAACCTTGCCGGGGTGCGAGGAGGTGGGACCAACAAAACGCGGCTCTGGCATGGTGGGAGGGCGGAGGAGCAGCAAACGATCGAGCTCGGTACTACGGAATACTGGCTGCTACGTACGAAGGGTGCCGCCGGACAATGGGAATTGAGACTGGCCGTGCTCTTGCAACCGCGAGGCACGACGACGATGACGATGACTTGGGGACTGGTGGGGGACAGAGGTGCCCATTCATCAGACAATCCAGGGAGCGAGCGACTTGTTGGCCGGCATTTGATACTGGCAACAGCGGCTTGCTCCCCGTCCGTCCACCAAGGCCATTTTGCCGGCCGTCTATGCCACGCCCGGGCGTGTCCATACCACCTCGTTGCTGTACCTACAGGTGAGACTTCACGTCCGTCGTGCTTGTTGATGGGTGATTTGCATCACCCCTCTCCTTCGCTGGCACTTTCTGTCAACGTGCTATTCAGCACTTGTATGTCGACAGGTCGAGCCACTGTCAAGCCCACCCTTCTTCTCCCCGCCGCCGCTTCCCACCCCTGCGGTGGAGCATTCCCAGGCCAAGGGTCCTTCACCCGAGCCGCCGAGCCCATAACGAGCCCCAAGCTCCAGCTTGCAGCTCCCGACCTGTGGTGGGCACACGCCCCATTTGCGCACCTCCCTCCACATGAGGCGCCGTCCTCGGCATCCCGCGCCTGAGACTGGCTGGTCGGCCTCGAGTGGTCATTAATGAGACTCCGGTGCGCGGGCTAGATCCTTCTTCATCCCTTCCATACGAGGCTGGCCACTTCCATCGGCAAGGGTGGGTGGGCTGATGGGTTTGGCCAGTTGGTTTGTTGCGGCTGGTGTCTTTGCGCTCCATGGCAGGCAAGGCGAGACCGGCTATTTGTCCACCTTGCACAGCATCCATGATCCATCCATCCAGCCAGGTCGCTTTGAGGCTTGCTCCAATGGTTCAGGTCTGTTTGGGACCCGAGCTTCTCATCCCTGCGCTCCTTGTCTCGTTCTCGGCTGCCGCTGTGCTGGGCCCGCCAGCCAACGACGACGTGCAAAATTGGGGCTGGTGCATGACCTGCTCTGCCCAAGTTACATCCCGGCCTCGGCCACAGTCCTCCAACCTCGACTGCAGCAGCTGCTACTGTGCAACTAGTACGAGTACGTAGCAGCAACTGCAAGCCCACCTGCCTGGCACAAAAATACGCGGGTGGCAATGACAGTCGACTGACTAGCATCCAAACATTGCCGTCAGCAAGCCTGGCAAGCGTTCGAGACCGTTACCGCCGACATCCACGAGCAACATGTGTATGCAGCACCACCGGGCCACCGGCGCCCCAGGCAAGGCACCTGAACTCCATGCCACACACCAGCTTTTTTTAGGCGCGCTATTGTCTCTCGGCACGGCCGCCCCCCTGGACGATGGAACCGTTTACCTTTCCAGGCTGGAATCCGTCCGATGAGACACCCTTGTCTAGCCCCAGATGTCTGTACGTGGTACGGAGTATGACGCACCGCATCACCACACGCCCCTTTTCCGGCCCCGGGCTGCCACACGACACGCCAACATCCCACACCCCCCCAGGTGCCCAAGCAGACTGGCACAGACGCCAATCCTTGCTCGGTAGGTATGGATTGCGGACGACTCCATCCCCGGATGGATACGTACTCCTTGATGCGGCGACGCTTTGGCTTACAGTAGTGCAACCCGCACGTTTGGTCCATGCCATGTCGTTCATTACCCTGTTTGCCGGCCCACACCCAGATCCATGGTGGTGATTTGGATCTTGCAGACTACTGACTACCATACTCGTAATGCGTATGGACTACTCCGTACTACTGGCTTGATTTATCCTTTCCGGCCCTCCTTACGAGCCTTGTGTCGCCTTGATCCCTCGAAGCCCACCCCCCTTGGCCCATCTTCCATAATACATAACCTGGGCCGAGTCCTTTGACCTCCCGAGCCTTTCATCTTCAGCATACTCAACCAACGCCTTTTATATCACCTTCTATTCGAGCGAGGCCACCGCCCTTGAAACTTGACTATTCTACAACTCCCTACTCTCGATATCCTCCGGACTTGGACTCACATCATCACCCATCATGATGCACCCAGCCTTTGGGGTGCATACACCTGACACCCTGCCGGCGTCTTATACCCACGATGCCTTTCTCCACGATCTATCTACGCAGGTGGCCATTTCACAAGCAGCACGTAGACTGTCGAGGAGCTCGAATGGGCAGCAGCGAGCAGGCTCAGCCATGCGAGTGGTCAAACCCAGCAGCGCCAACACCAGCCCCAGGTCGTCTGCCAATCTATGCCGGAGGAAATCAATGATGGTCGACGGCTCAACCCCACGATGGCAGCACCAGGCGATGGATTATCTTTCGATCCGCCAAGGAAACGATCTGGCCCAACCGCGGAAGCAGTCTACGCGTCCACTGAGCTGGCATCCGACTTCCTACGTGCAACACCAGCAGTTTCAATATCAGCAATCGACGAGCTACCCTTTCCCGACTCCGACCATGTATGGGGATGCCCAGGATTACTACGCGCCACAGCCTCAGTTTTCTCCCATGATGGCTTCGTACTCGAACGACACGTCGCCCTCTTCAACTTTCTCGTTGCTGCCGCTATTTCCTGGCGGCGACAACACGCAATACATGCAGGCGGACGCCTGGGACCTGTCGCAGAGAACTCCATTCTACCCTCCTGCCAACGACGGCCCGGGGATGCCAGAACAATTCCCGACTCTGAATAGCGCCACGAATCAGAGGACATCTGCTGCCAGTGCCCTGGACTGGAACGCCTTCGTCTCTCATGGGTTCAACAACACATCTCCGCCCACGCCTGAGTCGATCCCCCAGACCCAGCTCCCGCACGCAGTTGTCTCGGAGGCTTCAGTGCCCTACCAGGCGCTGGACGAACTGGAGGAGGAAGGCGAGATCCTCGTCGGCATGGGCCTGTACGATGCGCCAGAGAAGTTTGAAGAGGACCCCCAGCTGGACAACTACCGCTCGACGGTTTCTTCTCTGCTGGGGTCATCACTCCGACCTCACGAGCCTAGGGGAAAGGGCTTGAAGCTGGAGGAAACCTGGGAGCCACCCAAGTCTGACGACGGGGATGAGGAGGAGGAGGAGGAGGACGACGACGACAGTGAATAGGGGCCAGAGCACCAAGGACTCTGCGTGATGTGGCAGCAGCCCTTGCTCTTGTTTTCACTTCCGGTCGGGGCAATTTGCCAGGCTATTACCACAGCAAGCCTTTGCACTGTACTGTACTCTTGGGTTTGGATTGTTTTACTTGAGCGGGATTACGGGAGCTGCATAGATGGGCTGGGCTAGCATGACAGGACTCGGGCACAAGGACGGCGCATATCTGGGAAAGGGACACATGGGCAAGGAGCAGGGAGAGAGGATACCCGGCACAGACATGTATACCCAGGTAGCATTAGGGATACAGGGCTCAGGCCCGTGCTACGACAAGGCAAATATAGTGTTGAACCACTACTCGTACTCGTACTTGCACGAGTACGATGATGAGTCGCATGTGCTTCTGAAGGCAGGACTTTTGCGGGTGATGGTCCAACGCCCAACTGCCAACAACATGTGTACGAGTACTCATACTTGTATGCGGACTGCGGAGCCAGAGAACTAGCAGACGGAGCCTCCATGCTGGACCCCTGTCGGACATGTGTCGAGGGCGGGCCCGTGCAGCTCTGTGGAGGTGTCCCTGGCTCTTGAGTGGCTCGCAGCAATTCTCTTGTCGCCGCACCCCCGCCGTTCCAGCGGGCCCCAGCAACCATCACAGCCCTGTTTGCTGACGTGGGTCTGAGGCCCCACCGGCTGGGTACCTACGATCTGGGTACCTACGAGGGATTCAAGTTCGAGTAGGTACGGATGCGACATGGACGCACCAGCCACTCCGGCCGGTGCTGTGCCACAATTGCGGACCATGACCAAATCCAATTCTTCCCGCTGCTCCCGAGGCCAGCAGTTCTCTTTCCAGCACAAGTCCCCTCCCTCCATCCGTGCCTTGGCAGGGGGCCACCAAACCCTGGTTCCTAGCCCCATGGTCCGGTACGTGTTCAACTCGTGGCGCGGCCGCGAGGAGATGCTGCTCGTGAGGCGGCAGTTTTACGACACTGAGCCATCGTCGGCGGCGTCGGTGAGCGCAGAGGACGACGGCGACGCGAGGCCGAGTCGCCGGGGACGGCGGGAGCAGCAGCAGCGGGCGGTGGCGCGGGTGTCCATGTGGATGGCGCGCCAGCACTGCTCGCACATGGTGGAGTCGACGGCGCTGCTCACGGCGGCGGTGCTCAGCGACGATGATGCGACGGGGAATAATGGCTGGTCGACGTACGCCGTGCGGGCGACGTACGCGGCTGCCTTTAGCAGGTAAGAAGCCTGCCGCAGGCTGCGGCATACCATGGTGCACGCCGAGGTGGTATCGTCTTGTCACTGCAGCGGGGCGTGTAGTAGCTGACGCGGCATGGGACTGCAGATTCGTCACGGGCCTGCTGGACGGGCACCAGGACAAGCAGCGCAAGCAGAGCATGTATGCCATCGCGAAGAAGATTGGGCTGCCGGCCACGTTCGTCGAGCTGCGGCACCAGTCGACGCACGAGCAGCTGCCGTCGCTGGCCAAGCTGCGGTCCATGGCCAACAAGTCGCTGGCGTGGATATGGGACTACTTCTGGAAGGACCTGGCCGACGACGATTCACCAAGGCGCCACCAGCAGGCTGACCTGTGTCGGGAGGCGATCCTCAAGTTCCTGCGAGGCGGCGACGACGACGCAGCACGCAGGGCCAGGACGATGAGGGAGCTGAACAAGTGGCCCGTCGACCGGGTGCTGCGGACGATTGCTGACTTGCAGGACACGCTGCCGGGGAACCAGGTGTACCTCAAGTGCCTGAAGCTGTCCAAGGAGGTCATGGTGGCGCGGGCCGACGAGGCGGAGGCTGGAGGCGCCGCTGGTGGTGAGGCCGCCGAGCAAAGTGCCGACGCGCCGGGCGAGGAGCAGGAGCCGGAGCAGGAGCCGGAGGAGGGCTCGGAGCGGGCCGCCGGATGGTCTCTGTGCGAGGGTCCGTGGAAACCGAAGCCGATTGGCGTCGTCTGACGGCTGTTTTGTTTATTTGTTCGAAAGATACCCCTACTTTATGTACAGCAGCACAGAATGCTCGAGGCAGCGTGCAATGTGAGGCACCGTTCAAGAGCTGGCGGCACTTCTTTGGCACGGAACCTCTTGCCTACAATTCAAGAAGCAATGACCAAGGCTTCTTCCAACCACTTGCGTGGTATCCCAACCGCCAACCATCCTTGGAGTAGCTGCAAGCTTGATGAGTCCATGTTGGATGGCGAACAAGAAGCCCTCCATCCGTTAGTAAGGCATCACGTGGGGGCGCGAGCTTCACGTCATAAGCTGGGGGAGCTATCAGAGCTACCGACCTTCATCAACACCACGCCCTCCATCGAGCTGCACCCTATGTTGAACCGGCTCATCCCTCGCAGGCCGCCCGTCAAGCAAAGATTCGGAATTCTACTATCCGCTGCCGTACGTGCTGCACGAAAGGTGTCATCGATTGTCTCGGCGCTAAGCTGTGTACGAACAGTCGGCTTCTACCCGCGCGATGCATATCCAGTCGATTCCCATGTGTAAGTTGATCTCCCCGCGAGCCTGGACCGATTACATCCTCGAGGTTCCTTCTCGTACCCAGATGACTTTACCTTCTGACGCATGGTATTCTCTTCATAGGGGTTGGAAGCAGTAACAACTACGCCTACCTCGTGGTTGATGACAAATCCAAGGATGCTGTGATCATCGATCCGGCGAACCCGCCCGAGTACGCTGCCATGACGGGCTCGACGTGAGGATCGCGTGTGCTGACGAGCGCGGCAGGGTTGCGCCGATTCTGAAGGATGCCATCAAGGCTGGCAGGATCAACCTGAAGGCCATTGTCAATACGCATTCGTTAGTGCTCGGTGAGGTGTCGTGCGGGGTGTGATGCGACGCAGGCGCTGACAAGCGATATAGGCATTGGGACCATGCCGGCGGGAACAGCCAGATGGTAAGAAGGTTGCTTGCCACATATGGATGTGAAAGAGTGGCGACTGACGACGTCTCCAGCTGGAGGACCTGGGAACGCCGCAGCTCGACATCATCGGCGGCAAGGACTGTCAAGCCGTCACCAAGACGCCCGCGCACGGGGACGTCTTCAAGCTGGGCGACATCTCGGTGAAGAGCCTGCACACGCCCTGCCACACGCAGGACAGCATCTGCTTCTACATGGAGGACGCATCTGGCAGGGCTGTTTTCACGGGCGACACCCTGTTCATCAGCGGTACGTTGCGAGGCTCATGCGGGTATTGTTGGAGTTGTGCTGACGACCATGGGGAAGGCTGCGGCAGGTTCTTCCAGGGAACGGCTGCGGAGATGGACGAGGCGTTGAACAAGCGTCTTGGGGCTCTGCCAGACGACACCGTTACATATGTAAGTTGGTCAGCGCGGAGGCGTACAGTGAGCATACTGACGCGACGGCTGCAGCCTGGACATGAGTACACGAGAAACGATGTCAAGTTCGCCAAGTCGGTTCTGCAGAGCGAGCCGGTGCAGAAGCTGCAGGACTTTGCCGAGAACAACCAGGTCACGACGGGCAAGTTTACCATTGGCGATGAAAAGGTACGGCGGCTGTCTAGCAGGAGGCTGTGTCCGAGACTGACTGACTGACACAACATAGAGGCACAATCCGTTTATGCGACTCGGGGTAAGTCGTCGGTGATGATGAAGCCGCCTCGCACGATGGACCGAACTGACATTGTATGCAGGACCCGGCGGTTCAGAAGGCAACTGGCGCGACGGAGCGCGTCGATGTCATGGGCAAGCTGCGCGAGTTGAAGAACAAGTTCAAGTGAGGACAAACGCCATCTGCTGGCAACGATGGCCGTTGACCACTTGATCTCCAGGCCAGCCGACGCGAAGATGTGAACAAGATGACGTATCCCCCGCTGCAGCAAAATGTACATGACGATATCATCGGTTTTCACAAATCAAAGGGCCATCGTTTATGTGTCTCCATGGATCGCTAGGCACCCCGTCGGAGCGACGGCGGCGCCGCTTGCAACCCGCTGGACAGCCACGTCTAAGCAGACGCGACTGCTGTTTTTGCTATTGCTTCACTGTCCACACTTGCTCGCTCTGGGTGAGTATGAGGCGGCAAGCTCTAGCATATTTTGAAGCGGATGATTTGTGTTCCATCGCAGGCGAAACCTTGTTGTCGATGGACGGGAGCAGAGGTAGGACTCGCGAGCGCGCGTGCTGCAAGACGATTGATGGGCGGGAATAGGCGTCGACGGCCTGGCTTCAGGGTCTTGCGCGTCGCCCATTGTGTCTTGCGGTGCGCGCGCTCGCGGACAATGCCTCTGTTGGGGATGTTGGAGGGAAGAGGAAAATTCTGAGCTTGGAGCGGGCGGCAAGTCTCGTAGGTGTTGTAGCGGCCCCGGCCGGATAGTTTGTCCGCGGCTTCCCACTGTGTACAAGTCCTGCTTCAACTCCAACTTGGCCACCAGCTCGAGCCGCAATGCCACAATTGCAGAACGGGAGTCGCAGCTGTGTGATTGTGGGCCAAGGGCCGCGATGTGATAACAAGGGCCAAGTGACGGAGAGAAGATGGATGGGCTTGTCTGCGCGCGGACAGGAGCGAGGTTGGACATCAGTGCGACTCGAACCAGAGCTTCTGATTCTCATGCAGAGCTGCAAAGATGCAACGCATCCCTGAACACGCAAAATCTGGGCGATATTGGAGCTTGCAGCCACAGGTGGTCACGGGCGCGTCGCTTTCAGACGAGATCTGTCGGATCCAAATTGCTGGGAGGAATTCTGCCTCATTCTCGTCGCCATACATGGTGGATAACTGCTCTAGATGTACAGTCTGGTCGTCTACACTGACCTATACCAATGTAGTCTCCATCAGCGCTTCTGCGCCGCATAAAAAACATCTAGACCTGCCGCTGCAGCCACTCCCTCCAGCCCTGGTCCTTGAGAATCGACCGCACCCTCGCCTGCAGCCACTCCGTGTTGCCCCAGAACCCCCACGACGCCTGGAACCGACACCAGTCCACCAGCGCCGCCTCCCAGTGCCGGCAGAAGTCGTCCCAGGCGTAACACTCTGGCCCGTGGCCCTCTGGACGGCGGCCGAGGAGGATCCCGCGGTACTGCTCGAGCAGGCTCCGCTCGCCGTGGCCCATGGGCAGCTCGTCGGGCGGCGCGCTCGCGCTGCTGGCCAGCATGTCGGGCGGCACGGCGCAGGTGAAGAGCTTGGCGAGGTCGCACACGCCCAGGCCAAGCCCCGTGTACTGGAAGTCGAAGAAGGCCACCCGGTCGCCTGCGGCCGTGGAGAAGAGGTTCTCGGACTTGACGTCGCCGTGGATGTACGTCTCAAAGGGCCTGCCGCTCGGCCTGAGGAAGTCGGCGACCTGTTCCGCGACGGAGCGGCATGACCCTCGCGCAGGAGCGCAAAAGGCCGCGGACCACTCCGAGCTCCCGTCCTCGGCGAGGCAGGCGTACTCGCTCCGCCGCGTCGCGAGGTACGTGTATCCGCCGTTCAGCCAGAGGCTTCTTGCACCACCGGAGCCGCCACCGCGCCGCCCTCTCCGTTGCGCCTCCTCGAGCGGCGGCAGGAGGAACGTGTCGAGGTCCCGCGGGAGCCACCTCCACGAGCCGCCGTGGAACCTGGCCAGCCACTCCAGGGAGGCGTGGACCTGCCGCGGCGTGAGGAGCGCCCTCTTGGCCCCCGCGACGGGGAACTCGAGACGCAGGTCCGTCATGATGGTCGCCGTGAGGCCCGCGAGCCCGTCGGCCGCGGCGCGCTCCCGCATGCCCCATGTCGACGCCAGACACGCCGCCACCGCGACGTCGTGCCCGAGCGCCGGCGCGACCTGGTCGTAGAAGACCTGCTCGACCTCGTAGCTGAGCATCTTGCGCAGGTGGCCCTCGTCGCCGTGCCGCGCGGGCGGCGGCGAGATGATTTTCAGGACGAGGTGGAACATGCCCTCCTCGGGCTCCCCTCCGCCGACGCGCTGCCGCCGAGTGCCGCCGGTGCCGTCGTCGCGAGCTGTGCGTGCTTGGAGGGCGCAGATGTGGCCGTAGCCTGCCCACAGCGTCTGCAGCTCGGCGCACGACACGAGGTCGAGGCCCAGCCAGGAGAGCATTATCTCGGCCACGCGCCGCGGCTCCATCGAGGAACCCATGGCGGCTGCGTTTGTGAAGCCTCGGAAACGAGGGGCCCCCGCGGAATAGTGAAATGCTCTGCCTGGTGTTGTCCGGGCAAGATGTGGCCGAGTGACGGTTCGAGGTTGGCAAACATGGCGACGACAATGTAACCTGCGCCTGAAGTGGGGCGTTCTCTGATGTCGCGGGTGCGCAGAGGACGTGGACAAGACAAGAAAACACCAGAATCCCCTCGACCTGTTCCTGTGCTCATGGGACAGCCGACAAGGCAGCCTTGCCAACGACGTGAACTGGGAAGCCACGCGAGGCGAGTTCTAGAGTGCGGTCGGTGTAAGTGAGAGGCACGCGAGCAGGACAGTGCTGGAACCCGACGACCCACGCGCGTGACACTGTGCTCGAGCCCAGCTTCACCTCCGGCACCGCCGCATCCACGCCCAGCGTCACCGCCGCCAGCCCTCGCACACCCGCGCGCGTCCCCCTTCCCAGCCGCAGCGCACATGGTACGTCGTGGCCCCGACGGCGATCAATCACCCTGCCCGCGCCGCCAACCGGCTAACGCGCGCGCGCAATGCAGCCCCCGAAGCGCAGACCCGCGACCGGCGCGCCGCCGCCGAGGGCGCGGCAGTCGAAGCTCGCCAAGGAGCACAACGTCTCGGCGCAGGAGGAGGGCGAGATCAAGGAGGCATGGAGCCTCTTCTCCGAGCCCATGGACGGCGAGAAGAACGGCGTGCTGCCCATTGACGACGTCAGGTCGGCGCTCATGTGCGTCCCGCGCCCGGTTTCACGTCCTCGGGGCCCCGTGAGCGAGTGCGTGAGTGGCTGACGCGACGTGCTGCAGAGCCCTCGGCATCCCCCCCTCGTCCCCCGCCGAGCTCGCCGAGTTCACGTCGATCCTCGACCCCTCGGCCGACGGCTACGCCACCTACGAGCCCTTCTTCGCCGTCTGCGCCCTCAAGTTCCACGCCCGCCGCGGCGACGACGACGCCGACGCCCGCCGCGCCGCCGTCGACGAGGCCTTCCGCCTCTTCACAAACGGCGCCGCGGGGCCCATCACCCTCGCCCACCTGCGCCGCGTCGCCGCCGTGCTCAAGGAGGACGTCGACGAGGAGCTGCTCAAGGATATGATTCTCGAGGCCAACGGCGGGGCCGGCGTCGCGCGCGGCGTCGAGTGGGCCGAGTTTGACGAGGTTATGAGGAGTGCGGGCGTGTGGCGCTGATGGGTGCACGGGGAGGACACGTTGATTTGCTTGGTCTGTCACCAATTCGTTTGGGATAGCACGGCGTTGGGGAGGCAATTATGCCTTGTTTAGGAGTCAGGGTCATGGACAAACAGTCACTCATCAGGGGCAGGGGCAGGGTCCGGAGTTTCAGATGACCGCTTTGATTTCAGCAATATACGAGGCACTCAGTGCCTTATCCAGAGGCCGACTGGCGGTCGTATGGCCTACCGTATATATCCCCGTGTCCCATGTAAACGCCGCTAATCATGCAAATTGCCCTTTCCCATGCCTCTGTTCTTAGGCGCGCGTCCAAACGTCATTTATACCCCGAGGTCCTGTCCACCTCAAGCCCCAAGTTCCCAGATCGTAAAGTCGTAAACCAGCTTCATTGCGCAGAGGGCGGCTCGACCGTCACCTCTGGGTGCGGCGCGGCGGCGGCGGCGTCTGGCTGTGGTTGGCTGGCGTCGTCGGCGCGCTTCTGCGAATCGAGGACGGCCTGCAGCTCGGGCGGCGCCTTGAAGCCGGCGTGGTCGCAGTGCCGCTTGTAAAAGTAGTTTTCGGCCTTGGGGCGCAGCTCCTCGGGCAGCTCCTCCAGGACGCAGGCGAGCATGCCGTCGACGGAGGCCTGCTTGGAGGAGTCGCGGTGCCAGACGGTGATGAGGTGCGAGTTGAAGCGCACGGAGAGGCCAACACCGCAGAGCTGGTCACCTGCAGGGAGAGTCAGTCAGCCCACCGTGAGGTGTGTGCCGGTTTGCGGCGAGGCAACGTACTGTCGCCTAGGGCGCTCTGCAGCTTCTCGCCGATGGCCAGCAGCTGGACGCGGGTCCAGACGTCCGGGCCGATGGTCTTGGGGACGCGAAAGGTCCAGCTGCCGCCGTTGACGTTGCGGCGGTCCTCCCAGATGGGCTTGAAGCCCGACTTGAAGAGGTAGATGGACTCGCGCATCTTGATGCGGTCGACGGGGGTGTTGTTGTTGTAGCGCCAAAAGTCCTGGACCGACTCGATCTGGCCGCCGAGCTGCTCGAGCTGGACCTTGTACTCGCCGTCGTCGGGCCTGTGGTCCTTGGACTGCCTGGAGGGGGCAGAGTCAGTCAGTATGCAGGTCCCATGCCGCCGGACGGACGCGTCGGACCTGTCAAAGTAGACGTTCCAGTAGTGCTGCGTGGGCAGCGGGCGCATCGTCTTGAGAAAGTTGCGTTTCGCATCGTCGCGCTGCTCGGCGGGGGAGTTTGCGTCGGAGCTCTGCGACAGGCCCGAGAGGCCACGGGTGAAGAGTTGCGGTCGCATCGACATGGTGGTCGCGGTCGAGTCTGTCGAGTCGAGGGGTGCGTACGAGGCGTAGAGTCGAGGATGCGATGTGGAGGGACACGGAGGGTCACAGCCCGAGGCCGGTGATTGACGGCGGGTTCCTTGCTTCATGGATGGAACATGGCGGGGGACCTGGTCGGGCAGCCCAACTACGCCACGGCTCCCCCTGAATTGCCGTTTGGTCTATTTTCAGCTCCATGATGCAGATTCTAAACTGTGAATTGTACCTACCTTTGACGGCTGCCCGTTGCAAACTCTACTGGCCATTCAACTGCATCTCTTCAACAGCGCCGGCCCAGAGCCATCGCTGGGCAATGCGCAGCGCCTTGGCAAACCAAATCAACGCCCAACGCGGGCGATACGCATCCGACAGACAGCAGAAACAAGGCCCAAACATGCAAACCCGCCACCAGGCTTCATTCACCCTCCAAGGAATGCGGCGACGAAACAGGCCCATCATCCCTGATCCGTGGCTTGCGGCCCAGGCGTGGCTGTCACGGCCTCGAGGCCGAATGAACATCCTTTGACGTTGTGCGAACTACGAAGTAGAATACCTGCAGTCCATTCCAACCCGGCCATCAGGAGAAGCCGCAGCCTCGAACTGGCCTCTCCGCCTCGATGCGCTCCGTGGCCGGGTGCTTGCTCTGTGGCCCTCTCCGTCGGATATAGGGAGTGCCGAGGCAGAGGACGTCTTGATCTCGTCGGTGCGGAGCAAAATTATGGCATCTTGGGCGTTTGGAGCTGCAAAGTCGTCGTCGAAGCCGTAAGACGACACATCGAAATGGAGTGCGCCTGGGGCATCGCATTCGGTGTCGAGGCTGGCAGTCTGCGGCTGTACAGCCATGCTTCTCGACGTGATACTCGGCCATCCAAGCAGCTCTGGCAGCAATGGCCAGCCAGTTGCGTCGTAGAACTGTGTGCACGTCGGTGCGGCTCTGGTCCGGCGCCACCCTCGCGCAGGAGATGGGACAACTTATCTCGGTTGCAGCAGAACCCCATCCCGAGTCCACCCTGCGCCTGTAAAACGCAGTGCGCAAAGAGGCTCAAAGAGGAGTGGAAGTGAACAAACAGGGTCCTGGTTGAGCTTTGCCGATGTTGGCGTGAAGTCGGGCAAGTGTGCGATGGCTGGACACGAGCAGTCGAGGAGTGGTAATCAACTCCGAGCAGCGGAAGGTAATACACCATCCTCCTGTACAAAACTCAAACTGACGACATACTGCGGGCAGCTCCGGCTTTCCCTGATTCTGCTCCTTCGCATTCCCAGAAACGCGTCGAGGCGCAAAGTTGTCCTTCACCATCGCGGGCAGCCCTGTGCCCGCAAACTCTGCCACGGCAGAGCCGCCTTTGCGAACCCGGGGCCGGGAGCATCCTATGCAGCCCCCAAAGTATAAAGCCAAACTCTGATGCTCTTGCTGTCGCCATTTTGCCAACTGCTCTCCTTTCTGCGGTACCGTAGCAGAGCAGGCGAAGGCCACAAACGGCGACGCCGAGCAGCGCAACACTCTCCTCACTGATGCGACACGGCATTATACTTTGGCTCCATTTTCCTTACTCCTCCAGTCACTATTTTCGAGGGACGATTTCGCAGGAGGCTTAGGCTCCTGTTGCTGAATTGGGAAGCACGGAGTGGAAATGGAGCCTCACTTGCGGCACCATTGTGGGCTGCCCTCCAGCAACGAACAACATTTACCAAGTTGGACTTAACCTGGCTTCGGTATTAATGTCCATTGACCGCGGGCGATGGTCGGTATATGTGTGCTGGGGTTGGCGATGCCATGGGTAACAATGTCCTGCCGGGCTTGACGACGACACGTGCATAGAAGCGTCGATACTCCGGCCACACATGCCATGGAAGAATACCGTACTCTCTTACGTAGTTTGAGTTGGGTCTAATTACATGCCCGATGCCTCGTCGTTCCAGGCAGGACCTACACACGTTCCATCTGCACGGCTGGCTTTTCGGTTCCTCCCTGGCCACGGCGCGCCGTACGTTTCGTGGCTGAGTTGCCTCCCCCGAATACAACGTCGTTACCGCGGACTTTTGCGTTTGTTGTCGTGTTTCCCCGTATGCTCTTCCACATTAAGGCGGTCCTGGCGCAATGAGAAAAACCTAGTCGTCGAAATAATGGGGGCTTGTCGGCGGCTTAATGCCAAAGACTTTGAAAATCGGCGAGGCAGCAGCAGACCTTGTGCCAGAGGAGCGCCTACGGAACTGTTGATTTGGTATAAAGAGCCTCCCTCCCTCCTATCTCCCTGGTCATCCTCCTCCTCCTTCTTCACTTGATCCTCCTCCTTTCCTTCTCGTCACTTCATCCTCCTCCTCCTTCTTCACTTTATCCTCCTCCTTCTTCACTTAATCCTCCTCCTCCTTCACTTAATCCTCCTCATTCTTCACTTCTCCTTCTACTATAAAAGACTACTCAAGTCTTTATATCTACACACACTCTCTGTCGTCTCTCTCTGTCGCTTTCTCTTACACACAACCCCCGGCATCCCAAGCCCCTGTGCAAAGATGCCAAACACGTCGCCCAAATTCCAGCCCCTCCAGACCGACCCCCTTCCCTCCCCCCAGCCCTCTCAGCCCTCCCAGTCCGTCCCGTCCGTCCCGTCCGTCCCGCCCGCCGGGCCCCTGGCACCGCCCCCCGGCCTCGCGGCCCACCCCGGCGTCAACCACAGCGTCATGCTCGCCAACGACCGGGGCCACTACGAGCGCGGGCTGGAGATCCTGCTCGACTACCTCAACAAGGGCAACACCTACGACGATCTCCTCCGGGTGCAGCAGGCCGCCCGCAACTGGTGCCGCGGCTGCTACGACACCGCCAGGGTCCTCTGCGCTCGGCCCACGACGGCGCTGGACGCGCACCCGGACCTCTTCATCTTTGCCGCCCTGTCGTGGAAACGCATCTGCCCCGCCGGCGAAATCATCCCCGCCGACGGTGATGAGGAGGACGTCGCTGATGGGACGGACGGGGACTCTGATGGGGACTCCGACGACAGCGAGACGGAGCTGTTCCCGGCGTACGAGGAGCACACCCTCCTCGAAGACTGGAAGATTGCGGAAGTTGTCGAGTGGCGCGACATCCGCTTCTGGTACAACGTCCGCAACGGCTTCGTCGACCTCCGCGACGACCGGTACTCTGGCATGCGCGGGTCTCCCATCTCGGGCACCGACCTCCTGGGCTCGCCCATCCTGCAGTTCCTGCCCGAGGTCCTCATGCAGATGGCCTTTATCGATCCGCGGGCCATTATCCCGTTGAATCCTGCCGGTGCAGAATGGTAGTAGCCGCCTCCAGGGGACTGACTGGGCGTCGCGGGATGGGAGAAGGGAGTTGTGAGAGGAAAGCGGGGAGAGGGGCCAGTGTAGGAGTTGCACTTTGAGGTTTTAGTTTATTTAGGCTTGATACCCTGGGAGAGAAGGAGTTGCATGTTGGCGTTCTGGGTTTATTGAAGCACCATGTGCTGGCATTGTATATTCTTGGGCTTGATACCCGGCTTGGACTAGATGATGGAAGGAAACCGTGGCAACACGGAAAATAAAAGGAAAATCGCAAAAAAAAAAGCTCCAATCCAGTACGTGACATGAATAAGCAGTCGTTGCACTCCCAAACACCAGCGCTTGCATCAATCTGTGACCCTCGTCGTCCCCATCTTGCCCACACTCTGATCTGCCACACTCTGATCTGCCAAGAACCGCGTCGACGTTATACATTCCGTCTCACGCCGAGCGGCATCCGCATGCTCTCATTGTCCTTGAACCGCGTCAGGTCCCCGCCAATGAGCTTCCTCAGGTTGCCCATGTCCATCAGGTACCGCCGCATCTCCTCCTGCAGATCGTCCTCGCCTGTCGCGGTGCTGTCCGAGTCGTACACCTCATCGTAGTCGTCGTACTCGTCAGACACTTCCTCCACGTTCTCCTTTTCCTCCTCGCCGAGGCCCTTTCCGTCGAGGGGCTTGACCGTGACGGCGGGAATGGGGTTCTTGAGGCTGTCAATGGCAAGCTTGAGGTGCAGCTTGAGCGCCTCGTTCTGCGTCTGCAGCTTCTTGATCTTGCTCTCTGCCACCATGCTGCGCTCCTCCATCATGCGCTGCATCTGGGCCACGCGGTTCTGGTACTCCTCCAGCCTCTCCTCGGCGTCCTTGGCGTTCTTCTCCCGTTGCCTCGAGTCCGAGACGGAGAGCTGCAGCATGCGAATCTCCTCCGCCATGGCCGCAATCTGGGCATCCCTCTCGGCCGTCGAGATTTGGTCCTGGTTGACCACGGCACGAGTGCGGATCCGCTTGGCCTGGTCGGCGTACCGTAGCGTAGAAAGGGTCTCCTCGTAATCTGACGGAGCGATGCAAGCAATCATGGCCGTCTTGCTGTTGCCACCAAGCGAGTCCTTCAGCAGCCACGTCAGGATGGAATCCCGGTACGGCACGACGTCCTTGCGCTTCCCTGATCGAAGCTGCTTCGGATCCGCCAGCGCAGCAATCACGCGGCCGAGCGTGGTGAGCGACTTGTTGATGTTGCTACCCTCACGCAGTCGCGCACCCGTAGCCTCGGTCGACTTGGCCCTCTCGCTTCCCGCCAGGTCAACCAGTCTGATTCGCGAACTGCGCTCCGTCGTTTCATCCGTCTCCATGTCGTGGTGGATCTGCCTGAGCATGATGGTGAAGACGGCGTGGCTTCGACTGCTCGTATCGTTCATCTTGGTGCTCGCCGTCGTGCGGGACGAGTCCCCCATCTTCATGTACCGCATGATCTCGTGGATGTTGCGAACGGGCACCTCGGTCAGATCCTTGACGTAGGGCCCCTCGGTGGGGGACTCGCGAATCTTGAGGTAGTGCGGCGCCGCACTGGGCACCACAGGGACGAGGAGGTCCCTGACGTGCTCGTTGTAGACTTCAAAGTACGAGACACGGACGTTGTATGCGACGTTGGAGTCTTCGTTTTGGGCCGCCTCTATGCGCTCAAACAGGTCCTCGCAGGTGCGCGGGATCAGGCCGGGCTGGTCGGGGGTTCCCATCATGGTGTAGCTCTTGCCAGAGCCGGTCTGGCCGTAGGCGAAGATGCATGTATGGTAGCCCTCGAAGTTGTGGTCGAGGAACTCCTCGCCCAGGCTGTTGTAGACGTCTTCTTGGTGGGCATAGTGCTGGTCCTCCGTGTTGTGGCTCCAGAAGGAGTTGTCAAAGGTGAACCGCTTGTCGTCAATCACCTTGCGGGACCTTGGCTTGCTGCTCTCGAGGTCGTCGACTTCGGGCGCCAGCAGGGTCGTGACCTGCGTGATGGGGCACATGTCGATGAGGCATCGCGTGCTCCGTGCAAGCTCTGTAGCAGCGTCAGTGCGTTTCTCTGCGGCGCCGAGTACTACACGGAGCCAGAAAGCATACCCCTCTGCAGAAACGCCCGCACGCGCACGACGACTCTAACATTGCCGCCTCCGTCCATCCTGGCGAGCATGGGCACGGCTCCATCGCGCGAGCGGAGCGACGGCGTCGAGGCCGAAGAGGCAAGCGAGCTCGAGGTGGGCATCAATCGCGCATCGAGAGCCATGGTCCGCAACGTCTCCTCGATGTCGTCGATACTTTGGTGGAGGCGATGGCGAAGAATGCACCACATCAGGAGCTTTGCGGATGGATTGGCTTGGTTGTTTACTGGCGTCACCGCTGTTGCCGGGGTAAACAGCCGGGGGGCCCTGCTCCTCCCCGTCGATAGCGGGATTAGGTAATCGCCCGGGGCTGCGGGCTTAGCCGGTGTGGGCCCGAGGTGAGCCCTGCGCTGTGGGCCTGTGGCTCGGAGACGGCCGAGGCAGACGAAAACAAAGACGCAGCCTCTCACGAAGCTTGCGTCTCCCCTCGGTTGTTTATTGTGTCGCCCCCGGAACGCGCTAGACCGTAGCTCCCGCCATTCACGCGTTTCCAGCACGCTTCGCCGCTGGCCGTCTGGCAAACTCTCCCTCATCACCACCTCCCCCCTCCGCCTGCTTCCATCCATCCACCTGCATCGCGGGAGCTGCAGAGCCCATCAAAGCGGCCGACGAGAATTTTCTCCATTTCCCAGCCCCCGCCCACTCTCACCCAGGAACTCGACAGCGCGACATGGCGCGAACCAAGGAAGACGCGAAGGCCGACAAGGCTGCCGCCGAGGCCCCTCCCCGTGGACGAGGACGCCCCAAGAAGGTCGCCAGCGGTGGCGTCAAGAAGGCCTACGTGCCAACCGGCCGTCCCCGTGGCCGCCCCAAGAGCGACAACCCCAAGGCCAAGGCCTACGTGCCAACTGGTCGTCCCCGCGGCCGTCCCCCAGGCAGCGGCAAGAAGAAGAAGGGTCCCGTTGCCAAAGCCAACGGCGCGACCACGCCCAAGGGCACCTCTGGCCCTGGCAAGCGCGGACGGCCTCGCAAGTCGGACGCGAGCGAGGCGGCGGCGGCGACGCCCACGACCAAGGGCAAGAGGGGACGCCCCGCGTCCAAGAAGTCCCTGGAGCCCGAGGCCCATGATGACGAGGACGTTGACGTCGGTGGCGACGCGGAGCCCGTGGTTGATGACAAGGATAGGGACGTCGAGGGTGAGTCCTGACCGAGCCTGCGCCGTGTTGTCTGTCCCGGGCGTGCGCTCAAACATAGCATCGCAGATGCCGCAGACGACGGTGCGGCCGACGACGACGAGCACCTCGCCGTGGAGTCTGGAGAGGTCGGTCAATCGCAATCACCTTGGATGTCTGGTCTCAAGAACATGTTTCGCTGATACGCTGCTGGCAGGAGTCCGCGGACGACATGGAAGAATGAGACCCGCAGGTGACGGTGACGTGACACGGCCTCTCTGGATGAGGGAGAGGGAGGGTCGCGACGAGAGGAACACGCGGGTTCCGTGGCGTGCGGGCGGCTTTTCGGATACAGGGACAACGGATGGGTTATGTTTCGGGTGCACTCTCGACGGGTGCCATTGTATTGTACACGATGCCGGTTCTCTTCTGACCTTAGGTACGGCTGCTATTCACACCATCATGTTCTCGCCACATGACTCAAAGTCTCCACGCCGTGGCTACCGCCGGGATAGATGTCTGTATGCCCCTGGCCCGTGAACCTACTCCCTCCTCCACGCCTCAAACTCGTCCTCGAGGTGCTCCTTCAGCCGCTTAAACTGGTTCCCAAAGTTCCGCCCGCACCGCCAGCACACCAGGTCCCGCCGCAGATAGCCCATGCCCCTGGGGTCCCGCCGCGGGTCGTCGTCGGGGAGCGGAAAGTCGGCAAGGTCGACGAGGAAGGGCGTGGCAAACGAGTTGTAGTGCTTGCGGTGCCGCAGCGCGGGCGAGTGCATGTCGCGCGACAGCACGTGCACGTGCAGGTGGCGCATGCTGGGCACCGCGTGGACGCCGACCCTGACGTCGGCCGCCCAGTCGCGGCCGGCGGGGAGCTCGCCGCCGTCGCCGGG
>PKSG01001118.1:36188-48541 GCA_002916505.1 Tolypocladium paradoxum | reverse complement strand
CCTCACCCCCGCCCACCCCAGCCCCGACGAGCAGATCCGCACCTGGACGCACACCCATCCCTCCTGGGGCCCCTCGTACACCCTGCAGGCCTACCTCGACCGCGAGCAGCGCCTGTTGACCGTCCCGCTCGCCCGCGACGGCGGCATGGCGCAGTGGATCCTCACCGACGGCGCCGTGCCCCCGGCCGGGCGCCCCGTCCTCTCCTCCTGCGAGACGCTCCGCAAGCGCGCCCTCGTCCGCGGCGGGGACGGTCGGGTGCGCGACGTCTGGGCCCATGGCGTCGCCAGCGTCTTCACGTACCCCGAATTCCGCCGCCGGGGTTACGCCAACAAGATGCTCGCCCTGTTCGGCGAGCGGCTGGCCAAGCAGGAGGCCGACAAGACCGGCGAGGCCGCCTTTTCCGTGCTCTTCTCTGACATCGGCAAGACGTTCTACGCCGAACTGGGCTGGATGCCCTACGAGAGCGCGCATTTATCTTTCCCCGTCAAGCCTAGCACTGCCGGGGCCGACGAGTCCGTCGCCGTTGAGCCCATCCTCGACGCCGACCTGCCGTCCATAACCCGACGTGACGAGGAGCTCCTCCGTAGCAAGCTCTCCAGCGCCCCAGCCGACCCGGCAAAGACCCGCGTCGCCATCATCCCCGACCTCGACACCTTGCAGTGGCACCTCGCCCGCCAGACCTTCATGTCCAACCACCTCTTCTCCAGGGCTCCCACAGTCCACGGCGCCATATACACCGCCCCCGGAGCCCTCAGCTCCCGCGTCTGGGGCTACTGGGCACGCACCCAGCACGGCGGCAAGGAGCGTCCTGAGATCAATGTGCTCAACTTTCTTCGGTTCGTGGTCGAAGACGACGGCATCTCCGACGTGGAGCTCTCCAAGGCCATCAGGGCCATCGTGGGCGTGGCACAGACCGAGGCCAGGGAGTGGCTATGCACCAAGATAGACATGTGGAACCCCGATGAGCGAACCAAGAAGCTCGTCGCCGACATGAAGGACTTGGAGGCCAAGTACGTGGTCCGCGAGGGCGACAACATCCCCAGTCTCCGGTGGTTTGGAGACGGCAGCGTAGCCGACGTCGAATGGGTCGCGAATGAAAAGTACGCATGGTGCTGAGGGTTGGTCGCGCATACGACATTCACCAGTCAATCACTAGAGGCGGCAATAGACATTAGATTCGTCATCATTGTCATCCATTTCATCTATCCTCCCCATCTTGCGAACATCAGTTCATGTTCCAGTCGCAAGACGTAACTCCAACCCATGCACTCAAACTCCTATACACTCCCCGCTGAAACGGCCCCCAACAGTCATGCAATGCCGTCTAATAGCTTCGTCCAAACATGACCCACTTCTGCGCCTTGCCCTTGCACTCGGGGTTGAGGCAGGCAGTCTCGCCGGCAACAAGCTCATCCCCAGTAGGCTGGTCAAAAGGAATGCAGAGACTCTTCATGCCCATGGAAGGGGGCTTCTGGTTCTCAGGAACGTCGGGCTGGTCGTCAACGCGCGTGGTCAGCTCTTTCATGCGATCCTCGCACTTGCCGTCCAGGCAGAATGGGATGAGGACGACATTCTTGTCGTCGAGCGCAGGAAGAACATCTTCCCACTTGTTAACCTTAAGGCGGTGCTCCCTGAACGAGGCCTCGGCCTTGTTGTACATGTCCTTTTGGACATTCTCCAACAGCTCAGGGACCTTGGTACCAACGTCCGCGATGGGGATAGTGCCCTTCTCGCCCGTATCTCTTCGCGCATAACTGACGACCTCCTTGGCAGCATCCTTGGGACCAAACTCGAGGCGCAGGGGGACACCCTTGAGTTCCCAGTCGTTGAACTTCCACGCAGGGGTATAGCCCTCTCTCCAATCCGCCTCGGCACGAACACCAGCCTTCTTCAGCGTTGCTCGGATCTCGGCGACCTGGTCCTCGTGCTTCTTCCGGTCCTCAGGGGTGGTGCTCTTGTTGATGCCTACGGGAACCAAGATGGTCTGGACCTTGGCGACGCGGGGAGGGAGCACAAGACCCTTGTTGTCACCATGGACCATGACCATGACACCAATGACACGGGTCGACAGACCCCACGAGTTCTGCCACACGTGAATGTGCGAGCCCTTGTTGCTGGGGTCCTCGACGGTGATGTCGAATATTTTGCTGAAGTTCTGGCCGAGGCAGTGGGATGTGCCTCCTTGGATACCTCGGCCGTTGGTTGGGATATATCCTTCGACGGTGGTGGTGTAGTAACCTCCGGCGAATTTCTCGTTCTCCGTCTTGCGTCCGCGCACAACGGGGAGAGCAAGGAGCTGCTCATACACACCTGCATAGAGCTCCAGGATCTCCAGAACCTCTTTCCCAGCAAGATCCTCAGTCAAGTGCGCGGTGTGGCCCTCCTGCCAGAGAAACTCTCGCGTCCGCAGGAAAGGAGTGGTCTGCTTGGCCTCCCACCGTACGACAGAGTTCCACTGGTTCAGTCGCAGAGGGAGGTCTCGATGGCTGCGAATCCACTTGGAGTAGTAGGGGTACATGACGGCTTCGGAGGTTGGACGAATCGCAACGGGCACCTCGAGGTCCTTGTCGCCCCTAATACGACAAGTCAACGTTTGCTCAATTGGATTGCTCGTGGAAGGAAACAGAAGCACTCACGCCTTGGTGACCCAGGCCAGCTCGGGGGCGAATCCCTCCACGTGGTCCTTTTCCTTCTCCAGCGACTTGGAGGACAGGAAAAGGGGAAAGCTGACTTCGTCGACGCCCATCTCCTCAATGTGGCCCGTGAACCACTTGCGGATCTCGCTCCAGATGTGCATGGCCAAGGGACGCAGCACGAAGAAGCCCGAGATCTCCTGGTAGTACTCGACCATGTCGGCCTTGAGCACCACCTCCTGGTACCATGCTGAGAAATTTTCCTCCTTGGACACGGTGATGCCGATGATGTCGTCCGTCTTCTTGCCCCCGACGACGGGGAAGCTGGCCTTCTTTGCGGCTTTGGCGGCCTTCTCGGCAGCCAGCTTGGCCTGCTTCTCGGCCTTCTTCAAGGCGCTCTTGGATTGCTCGGCGGCGCCGTCCATGCTGGCGACTGTTCGATGTTCTCTTCAAAAACCGACGGGGGATGAAGGGCAGCAGCACCAATTCGCGGATGCTCGCTGTACCAAGTCAACAATTGCGCATGCAGGTGAGTCACGAGAAGTGCGTGCAGCCAGGCCGATCGTCGACAAGGAGGGAGGAGATGACTCTTTGTGCCTTGGGTCTTGGTGTGTGGCAGCAGCTGCCCCACCATGCGCCTTCCTATCTGAAGGAGGGGCAATTGGGGCACAAAACGGGCAAAAATTCAGGCCAGCACATGCGTTGCCCAATCAGGGCTGCCAGAACCCCGGGGTCTAGACGCAGGCAGGCAGGTCAGCTGCGACTGCCCCAGCCCAGCGCCACAGGCCTCGGAGCTGGAAGAATCCAAGCTTCCGGCGAAAAAGTGTCGAGGGGCAGATTGCAGAGGTACTGAGCTACGGAGCATACCCAGCTTGCGGCGCCTACCACGACACCAGGCAGACTTCAATTTCCTCACTCCTCCCCCCAACTTTGCCGACTCGCAGCATCACACAAGCCGCCTGACGCATCGGACAGCTGCAGCCATGGCGTCCATGTTCGAGCAGCCCCGGAACGGCACCCTGTTCCTCGGCGGCCAGAAGATCTCGGGGTCTGACATCCGCGACCAGAACGGTATGGGCACGACCATGCGAGCGAGGGGCAGGCAGCCTGCTAACCTTCTGCAGTTCTGGCTACCCAGGCGATTGCGAATGTCGTCAAGAGCTCCTTTGGCCCCAGCGGCCTCGACAAGATGATGGTGGATGACATCGGTGTAAGCACCTCCCTCTACTCCCGCGTGCCAGAGCAGACCCTTACACGCGGGCAGGATGTTACCGTGACCAACGACGGCGCTACGATTCTGAGCCTCCTCGATGTCGAAGACCCGGCGGGCAAGATCCTGGTGGACTTGGCACAGCAGCAGGACAAGGAGGTTGGCGACGGCACGACGTCGGTCGTACTGATTGCTGCCGAGCTGCTGCGAAGGGGCAACGAGCTCATGAAGAACCGCATACATCCCACGACCATCATCACCGGCTACCGACTTGCTCTGCGTGAGGCCGTCAAGTACCTCAACGAGAATGTCAGCATCAAGGTGGAGAACCTGGGACGCGAGTCCCTTCTGAACATCGCCAAGACATCCATGTCCAGCAAGATCATCGGTGCCGACTCAGATTTCTTCGCCAACATGGTCGTTGACGCCATGCTGGCCGTCAAGTCCACCAACAACAGGAACGAGGTCAAGTACCCCGTGAAGGCTGTCAACATCCTCAAGGCCCATGGCAAGAGCGTCCTCGAATCAGCCCTGGTCAAGGGCTACGCCCTGAACTGCACCGTCGCCTCCCAGGCCATGCCCACCCGTATCCGGGACGCAAAGATTGCCATTTTGGATATGAACCTGCAGAAGGAGAGGATGAAGATGGGTGTTCAGATTCTGGTTGACGACCCTCAGCAACTAGAGCAGATTCGCGCCCGAGAGTCCGGCATGGTCCTCGAGCGGGTTGAGCTGATTCTCAAGGCAGGTGCCAATGTCATCCTGACGACCAAGGGAATCGATGACTTGGTAATGAAGATGTTTGTGGAGCGGGGCGCCATGGGCGTCAGGAGATGCAAGAAGGAGGATTTGAGACGAATTGCCAAGGCCTCTGGTGGCACCCTCCTTAGCACTCTGTCCGATCTCAACGGCGACGAGCGATTCGACCCGTCCTACCTGGGCCACGCCGACGAAGTCAGCCAGGAGCGCATCTCCGACGACGAGTGCATCCTGATCAAGGGAACCAAGGCGCAGTCCTCCGCATCCTGCATCCTGCGCGGCCCCAACGACTTCTCGCTGGATGAGATGGAGCGCTCCGTCCACGACTCGCTGTGCGCTGTCAAGAGGACGTTGGAAAGCGGAAGCATCGTGCCCGGCGGTGGTGCCGTCGAGACGGCCCTTCACATCTACCTGGAGGAGTTTGCCGGCACCGTCGGCTCCCGGGAGCAGCTTGCCATTGGCGAATTCGCCCAGTCCCTCCTCATCGTCCCCAAGACGCTGGCCATCAACGCCGCCAAGGACGGCGCCGAACTCGTGGCCCAGCTCCGCTCACGGCACGCGCTGTCACAACGCATCCAGGAGGGCGACGGCAGCGAGGACGAGAAGACCATTGCCCGCAAGAAGGGCTATAAGAACTACGGCCTGGACCTCATGCGCGGCAAGGTGGTGGACGAGCTGAAGCTCGGCGTTCTGGAGCCCAGCATGAGCAAAGTGCGGCAACTGAAGAGTGCGGTCGAGGCTTGCATCAGCATCATGCGCATTGATACCCTCATCAAGTTGGACCCGGAACAGAGGGAAGACGATGGACACGGGCACTAAAAAGGGATGTCTTGGATGGTGTAATTAGATGTGGTATAGAACTGAAACGAAGCTTGTTCACATCGACAATGACCAAGCCCACTGGGCGTGAATGGTTCTACCAATGCTCGGGGGGTAAACGAGATGCGAGACGGAACAAAGTCGGTGTCCAAAACGTCCATCTGGACCCCGAGAGTAGCTTTCTGACCTCGTGTTAGCTGACAGGGATCTGACAGCTTGGAGAGGAGTACTACCCAAATAGGGAAGATGAAGGACAGTCAAGAGGGCTGCGGGATATGCGAGGTGTAGAAGTCCAGTGGCAGGACCAGAACACTGCGAGTTGTCATTTGATCCGCAATTAGTCGGGGTCCTAGCGGTGCCGGATGAGGGAGAGCGTGTTCTCCTAACCGATGGGCCACTCGAAGCAGGGCTCGAGTTTCTTTACTCGTACATCTGAAGTAAAAGCCTCAGGATCTCCACCTACGTAGCACCTGCCAGCAGAATGGTTACCGCCTCGTCCCATCTCCGCGAGACTGCAATCTCAGTCACCGTCCGGCCCAGCTCGTCCTTGACGTCCAGGTCCACGCCCGACTTCTGCGCAAGCTTCTTCAGCATTTCAGGGTCGCCGTTCTCGATTGCCTGCATGATGCCGTTCCACCCTCGGTATACCTTGTTGGGGTCGGCGCCCTTCTCCAGCAACATGTCGACGATGTCTGTCGACTCGGGATCCAATCTCCTGAGCGCCTTGACGATAGGGAGGTGCTCGCCGGGGGCGTTCACGTCTGCGCCACCGTCGGTGATGAGGTACGACACAATGTCCTTGCGGTACTCTCGGATCGCTGTCGTCAGCGGGGAGAACACTCCGCCGTTCCTGTCCTCGACGGAAACCCCGGCCGCGAGCAGAAGCTTGACGGATTCCAGCTGGTTGGCCACGACGGCCATCTCCATGACGCCCTTGAAGGCTCTGGGCTCAGGCAGCACGGATATAATGCGCCTGACGAGCTCTGGGTGCTTGACAGCCATGCAGATCGGCCAGTCCTGTCCGCGGACATTGGGATTCGCACCGCGCGCGAGCAGAATGTCGACGAACTGGACCTTGTTGTTGCGAATAGCACTGGTCAAGGCCGTGTGGCCCTTTGGCGTCTTGTCGTCCAGGTCGACGCCCTGATCCAACAACCACCTCAGGCCCTTGGCACTGTTGGAGGTAACCGCGGTTTCCAAGATGCCCTTCGGGGAGTTCAGGTTCGCCCCCGCGGCAACAAGCGCGGGCAGGAATTGTTCCCGGTGGTGGGTGAGACACTTGAAGGTCGGGTATTCGCTGGCCGGTAGGTTCGGATCAGCTCCGCTGCTCAGCAGGAGCTGGAAGATGTCGGTCCGATCGTCTCGGATGGCTGTACACAGAGGTGTGTAGACGCCGTCCTTCTTTGCGTTGGGATCCACTCCGGCTTTCAGGAGGATGCGAATCGACTCAATGCTGTTGACACTGGTGGCGAGCTCCATGATACCAGGGCACTTCTTGTGGTCTGCTCCGCTGTTCAGGAGTATCTGCAAGCACTGTGGGTGGTAGGTCGCCGGCCACAGCATGTGCTTTGGTCCCGGGAGGTTCGGGTTGGCTCCGTGCTTGACCAGGCTGGCGACAATGTCGGCCCTGCCAGCGGTAATCGCCTCGAAGAGAGCCGTCTTGCCCTCCCTGCTCTTTTGGTTGGGGTCTGCGCCATAGTCCAGGAGCATGTCGATGAGCTTCTTGGGCGTCTTTTTGTTGATGGAGCCAATGAGGAGCGTGTCACCATTGGCGGTTGACTGGTTGGGGCTCCCGCCGTACATCAGCAACAGGTGCGCAAAGCGAACGTTGTTGGCAATGGCAGCCACAGCCAGGGGAGACTCCCGCTCCGGGCCGGTGGACAGATTCGGGTCCGCTCCGTACATGAGGAGGGCGCCGGCGCCGGCGACAAGGGAATTCTCGGCGGCGGCCACGAGAGGGCTGACGCCGTCTCTGTCCGCGTCATTGGGATCAGCGCCGAAGACGAGGAGAATTCGCACGGCCTCGGCATCTTCTGCGAGGACGGCCTCGTTCAGAGCATGGAGCTCGGCGCCGGTGCTGGGCGAGACGCCTCGGTCAAGAAGCTGCATGAGGAGCTTGTGCTCTTTGTTTCGAATGGCGGAAACAAGGGCGTTTTTGCCGTTGGCGTTGTCGGCATCGATTTTGCTAAGGGGCCTCCGCCGCGGCACAGTGAAGGGCTTGCTCTCGAGGTGAATCACCTTGGGGCTGTCAAGGTCCAGGTTCGCAATGTCTGCCAACAGGGCATCCAGCTCAGGGCTCGTCTCCTGGCTCGTCTCCTGGCTTTCGTCGAATGCGCCAAGGCGGTCGTTTGCACCCTGCTTTCTCGGTTGAATCCCATCGTGGGAGCCCGTCGTGGGGTACCGGGTCATGGGACTGTCTTGTGCGTGCTCACTGGTACTGCCAAAGCCACTGCTCTCTCCGCTCAGCGAATCCTGACTGAATGGAGAGGCCTTGTCGCCCCTCGGCAGAGGGTGTAGCGGCGGCAGCTGGGTTGGGTGCACGTTGGCCACGCGGTGGTACTCGAGGCTTCGCTGTGCCATTGACGCCTGGGGGGCCCGGTAAGTTGCGCTCTTGTCGTCCGAAGCCACCGACCCTGCTGGCTTGCGTCGACGATCGGTTCCGTCTAGCGCGGCGGCCAAGCCAATGTATCCTATGCCGAGCTCGCTCCCGAGCTTGACAGATCCGAGGTTCCATTGGAACATGAAGGCGCTCATCCTCAGGTCCTCTCGCGTCTTTGCCAGTGCCCTGGTCATTCGCTCGGTGCTGTTGTCGCCAAAGACCTTTCCGAATCCGCGCTTCATACGGCCCATGGTTCCCTTGCGCTCGTACTCGAGGTGCTTGCCAACCACCTGGTCCAAGACTCGAAAGTCGGCCTGGGCCGCCCGGAACTTCTTGTCCAGGACCGTGATCATGTCGAGGGGGAGAGCCCGGGCGTTGCGGACGGCTTCTCCGAGACCGGCCTCGATGTGGAAGAGAACATGGCAAGTATCGAGCAAGTCATTGGCCAGGGTATCGAAGCCGTGAGGCATGTGCTTGACTATTGCCGTATACTCTGCCATTCGCTCCGCGACCCGGTCGCCCGCCGCCGCGGTGTTTTCGCAGAGCTGAAGGCATTGCGACTGCGCCTTGGAAGACATGCCCATGTTCGGACTCTTCTGGGGACCAGCAGGCTGAGACAGAGAGAGCGGCTGCGACCAATCTACAGGAGGACGCGGTTGTCGGTAGCCGGCCGAGACAGTCTTGGCCGACGATGCAATCGTACTCGGAGTTGGCGGGGTTAGGCCGAGAGCCTCTTGCAAGTCGAAGGCGAGGGACGGCTCCTTGGGGGGGACTGACGGTGGCTCGGGCGAAGAGAAGTAGTCCCTCTCTCCGGCGAGATAGTCGTGCGGCCGGTAGCTCATATTGGAAGACCAGCACCAGCACCAGGCAACAAGGCGCACAGGCTTGAAATAGAGGAGAGGCGCGCGAGATAGAAGCCAGACGCAATCAATACAGGTACGTACGGGTAGAGGTGACTGAGTGCACGTTCACGTGTCTCTCTTCGGCATCCAAGCCAGCTGGACGTTTCGGGGATTTATCCTTGTCTAGACCAGCGTCTACGAGTATCAGCTTCACAGCCTCGGCTGGTGGCTGCCTCGAAGGCATGCGTTCCTTGCTAGGCCGGGCTTGGGCGTTTCAATGGCCCTCCAGGTTGGCAACCTGCAGCGCGTCCCTGGATGTAATCGTCTGGGAAGCACCGCAGGGGCCCTCTTGGATCGGTTCGGGTTATTAGCCAGCCACCAGATCATGGCGGAGCCGGAAGCGGGTCGGAGATCTGGGCGGAGAAACGGCGGGCAACCGGAGGCGGTTCAACGCGCAGTACGAATCGTACAGAGGCGGCAAACAGGGTCGTTGGCGCAGAGGAGGTTGTATCATTGTAAAGGGGCAGCACGTTGCAACCGGCTGCGTCTGGGCGTCGAGTTGCGCCGCTGCAAGTGTTTGATCAGCAGGTTGTCGCTCCCCTGCAATGAAGCTCCCGCTGTGTTACGGAGCAGTTGCCGGCCAAACCGTGTGAAGGGGTTCCCTGCTCGGACAGCGTCGTCAGTGTCTAGTCATGGCCTGCAGCTCGGCATATGTCCAATCAGCCTCTCTGCAAACGCCATGGCCAAGCCTCAGCTCGGCCAGGAACACGGTGGCCAGCGCCGGCCGGTGGCGTTCGACATGGATCAACCCGGAGTCGCGATTCTCGAAGTGCTCGCCGTGGTCACTGATGAGGGAAGCCATCCTGCGCGAACACCAGGCCCTGAACGGAGACGCCTCCACGTTGCCAATAAAGGCTGCTCGTATTGACCGTTGAACCGTTCCCTGCAAGGATCCATTGCCACTGGCGACTCAGGTAGTGGAGACGTCCCCTGCCCGGCTGAGCTTTGGCTGTAACTTGTCGCCATTCCCGAACCTTCGACCGGGACTTGCTCCGACCGTAAAACGTTTTACTTTGTTGAAGCTTACGAGTAGTCGCCGCCAGTGACAAGTCGTAATACGGGGCAGAGGGCGTCGTGGACATGCAGCGGCCCATCTGTGTCCTGTGCGTCTTGCTTGGCGGTTTGAACAGTCCGAGAGTGGCGTGCTTGGGTGGAGCGGGTAGAAGTATTAATACATACCTCTTCCCGTGTTCCGCTTCACATCGATCACATTGACCTCCCCGCCAGGGCTGTCTGATCGGCACACATGCATCCCCAAGTTACGGGGAAGAGCTGCCATGGGTTTCCCCGCCATTGAAACAACAGAAAGGATCCTTTGTTCATGTTGCTTCATTGATAAGGCGCCTTGATGCCAAATTGTGCCGTGTTCTTGCCCTCTCTGTCCTCGAAGGCGGCCGGTTGGCCCAGGTGAGGTGACCATACTCGCCTTTGCGTGTATTCAGTCTGTTGTGTCGAGTCTTGGGATCAAGTGCTTGCCTGAGATAGTCATCTTCGTCAGTGGTTGTGAACTACAGAAGTACTATGGGTGAAAGCTACTTACCATAATGTCCACATGCGGTCCAATTCCGTGGTGCACATAGAATGCCGGATCGCCGGGGGAAGTGAAGAGATCACCACCCGGATCTCCGCTGCAGAGCCTGCTTCAGCAAACGACCCTCTGCTACTTTCTTGTGGCATATCTCCACCTGATTGTGTAGTGGATGCCGCCGTGCGGACCGATCTCGACCATAAAAGGGACCCCTTCGGAGAGAAGTCGAAACTCCCCAATGTTGGGTTTGAGAAGAAGATCTGCTACTGATTAGTTGACTGCCTTTTATTGATGTTTTCGTTTCACTTACTCAAAACTGTAGTGTAGTTTGCGTATCAAGCGTTCATGGCGGGGCCAATATCCTGTCTTAGACGCCGGGGATTGTACCCCAAGCCGCCGTCAGGTCCGGGGGCGGAACCTTCCACGCCGGCGACGGGGCCGAGGTTGATAGTTATGTTGGAGGCACGATGACGGGGTCACTATGGGGGACGAACTCTCCGTTGCCACCTACGCTGATCTCTGCTGAAGATGGGAGACTTTTCCGGCGCGGACGCGTACTTGGGCCAGTCCCAGTACTGTGAAGTGTTGGCCAGCGGATACTGCTTCTGACAAAGTCGGAAACACGTACTGGTTGGTATCCTTTATACCCGCATTCTTCGCGGGGCGCCTTTTCATAAAGATGGACGAACCGGCGGTGCCATGGCTGGAACTTGCCAGTATAGTGGATCGTCATTTGAGTAACGACAAAATCATCAAACTAAGGTAACGATATCTGCATCTCGGTATGACAGCAGTACTTTTTTACTTTGGCGAGGGCGGGCTGACCCGAGACTTGGCGCCAGAGGCCACACTGGCGGGCGTACGCGCCGGCAAGGTCTGTAGGCATTTCACAGCATTTACAGAGCCCAATCTCTCCGCCTCGGAAGCCGCTGTGCAAGCTATTAGCTTGACCTGTGGAGAGTCGGAGTCGGGTCTTGTCGTACTATTCTCGGCGAAAACGGCATTCCTGGACGTACACTTGGACACCTCGCCGCGACTCGGGAGGTCAGACTCTCGATAATCGAGAGATTTGAGAACGTCTGTCTTGATCGACTCGGCAAGACGCGCGAATTCCCGTTTTGCTGATTGCTCATGTCTCGCGGCAGGGTTATGCCAAGTGTAGGAGGCGCACGGGCCAGAGCCAACGGCGCCAAGATGGACGACAGCCTCATGTCGACTCGATGTAGAATAGACCGGCCCCCGCGACAGCTTGTTGGGTCGAAAGTAAACTCAAGCAGAACCGGTGATGTCGGTGTGCCACGGACATGCGTGCAGGCATGCCGCCTGTGCAGACTGGGAACAGGGCGACATGGATGGTGGAATTTAGTTCCCGGCTTTAGCACTTCTGCAACGGGCCGACGGTTGCTGTGAACCAACAACCGATCACACGACAGCACGTCGCATAGTATGTGACGGACGACACTGCGACCAACATGCAAACTCGGCCACCGGCGTAGCTTCGTCATGAGCTGCCTAAATAAAGAGGCAAATGTTTTCTTTCAATTTATTTCCTTTCGGGCATTACAAAGCACTATTTACAGGGACGGAAATGTCTGCGGATTTGCAGAGATATTCCGCTTTTTAGCCCATCCCTCGCAGCCACGCCCGCCACATTGACATTTATTTCAGTGTCCTCGTAAGCACAAGGGGGCTCCGCGTGCTTCCTGTGAGGTTGGGTCGCGGGGATGACCAGCAGCCTCTTGTGTTGCTGGGCGGGGCTCGAGAAATTGGTGGTGGAGCATCGCGACGGGCCCACAAAAGTAGCGCGGTAGAGCCGCTGCAGCGTACTCGGTATTCGCCACCATTGGCGCACTGCAGATTCGTGTGGGGCATTAGCTGCATGTGATTGGCTCAAGGAAGATC
>PKSG01001118.1:11849-36120 GCA_002916505.1 Tolypocladium paradoxum | reverse complement strand
CTCCACCCCGCCCCGCCCACCTACCCCACCCCACCCCAACTGTCGGGTCCGTCTCCCCTCTGCAGATAATACTTGGTACTCGTCGAGGACCGAAGCTATCCCTGCGCGCAGCAAAACTCTTCCTTCAACAGCATGAGCAACCACACGACGACTCGAAATGACCGACGTGTCGACCGCGATACCGCCAGATGTAAACCGTGGGCCTCAAATTCTCGCAGTATGCGGCTCCATGGTAGGCCTCGCATTGCTCGTGGTGGGGCTCCGAATGTGGTATCGAGCTGTCGTGAGAAAGAATGTCGCATGGGACGACTACTGCATGGCAGCAGCAATGGTATGTCATGTACCCCGGCCACGGTATCCTTGTCGATATCTTCCCTAACCACGACAGACTGTCATGTTTGTCGAGATGATGATCATCATTCCCGAAGTCGTCCTCGGCGCCGGGCGACACGTCCAGTTTATCAAGCCCGAGTCAAACATTGCCAAAGGGCTGCATCTCAATTTCGTCACCCAGCCGCTTTCCATAATCGCCCTTTGCTTGACAAAAGTGAGCGTCGGGTTGTTCCTATTGCGCATCAACCCGCTGCCCAAGTTTAAGCGCGTCATCTGGGCTACTATTGCTTTTACTGTTGCGGCGAGCGTCGCCGGTGTTTGTGCGTCCACCAGCGTCTAGGGTTGAAGTGGCCGTGCCAGCTAACGGCCGAGCAGTCACCGTCCTTTTCCAGTGCAGACCACTGGCATTCACCTGGGACCCCTCCACGCCAGGAGGACACTGTATCCCCCCTGCAAACCTCAGGTTTGCAGCCTTCTTCAATTCAAGTGCGATCAACTATTACCCAAGGCTGTGCTCTCTGCTGACCCATCTGTCTAGGCTTATCCGTTCTTACTGATGTCATCTTCTCGCTGCTGCCTATTCCAATGATCTGGGGCGTGCAGCTCAGTTGGAGGTTAAAGGCGGCCATAGCAGCCCTTCTTTCATTGGGTCTCTTGTAAGGAGTCTGGTACATGCCGCAGGGGGATGAAGCTCTGACGTGTACAGTGCCGCGGCAGCATCAATCATCAGAATAACGTACATCAAGGACTATGGCAAGCATGGCGATTTTCTCTTCGACAGCTCGAACCTAACTATTTGGTACGCAACTTGTCCCCAGCCACTGATGACGCGCAGACACACGGCATGCTGATCTATGCTTTTTTCCATTTAGGACGACTGTCGAGATTTGCGTGGCCATTGTCGCCGGCTCTATGCCCAGCTTGAAGCCCATAGTAGTGGCGGTCATCAGCGGACTGTCGATCGGTCGTGCGTCGACGCGCAAGAGGGAGACCGGCGATGGCAGGGACGACTGGACCTCGCATAAGGAAGACGGGAAGCATGGCAGAGGCGTCGACATGCACAGCTTGGATCGGCGCAACGTCGCGCTTGACGGGAACTACGGATGCCACGAGGAATCGGCAGAGAGTCTTGTTTCACGGCAGGTCTGTACAACGGGTGAAGGCCGAGGACCTGCGATTGATGGACCACGAGTCTGCGAAACGCCTCATGCTACAGTGTAGAGGTTTGCGAGATAGGAGATGCTAGTCGTGAATGGAAGTGGCTCCGTTGCCGTGGATTTATCGATGCCCAACACATTTCTCTCGGTTTGAAGAGTTATCTGGGAGTGACGCCCCTGTTGTTGTCGTCTGCTCGTGGACGATAACCATACATGAATAAATCTGAAGATTCTGGCTCAAAGAAACTGGGACGTCGGTATCAGACAGCTGGAACGGCCAAGAGGCCGTGACGCCCATCTGGCGAGCCCAGAGCAATACTGTTGCACCTTTATGGACATCTCCATGCCCGTCATGGATGGCTTCGAGGCTACGCGGAATACCCGATCCTTTGAACATGAGAAACAGCTCAGACCGGTCATGACTTTCGCGCTCACTGGGCTCACCTCGATTGGCGCACAGCAGAGGCTGCCCAATCCGACAATCTTTGTCGAACCATCTGTGTTAGACACACCCTCAACCACAAATGACCCAAGAGGGTTCACGGGGATGCATTTATGAACCACGGGTTTACCGTATTCAAGTGATACGGTTCACTAATAATCTACGAAGAAAGGAAGCGCATCTTGCCCCCATCCAGGCCAACCTCCACTTGACGGAAAACGGCCTGCCGAGATCGAAACGAGGCAATTTCTCGCCATCTCTTGCTCTGGAGACAAGATACAGCCGCAGCAGAAGCGGTTCGCACGTCGGCCTTGGCTGTGCTTGTACGCCCGAATGGTGGCACGACCGCGCACGCGACAGGAACATGTAACGACACACGTGCCTGCTCGAGATGCCAAGGCTTGCTACGACGGCGTTCATCTGTTCGCTGGAGCCTACGGAGGAAGAAGGCAATAAGAACTGGTCTGCCGGGTGTGACGACACTCCAAGCGTTGTTACGTGCCGGCTGTCGTAGGAATCTTGGCTGAAACGCGCATTGTCTCCGGGGGAGCTATTTATAAAGCTTTTCGAAGCGCACGGCTCCAAACTCCCAGAATGCAAAACGCCTAGAGGATGCAGCATGCATCCTGTCCGCAGAAGCGTCAAGGAGGGCGGCCACCAAGAAGTTCTACCAAGAAGTTCTACGAAGTACGAGCCAATGCCTCGTCCTTCATGTTCGTTCATTCAAGCCCTTTTCCTGAAAAACATCCAAGCCACGCAGATGACACTCGGTTTTTTGTTCGCCATCAACACGCCTTCACCAGGGTCGATTCATGTTTTCTTAGAACAGGCGATATCTTTGTTCAACTTTGCCATCGCTGTACACCATGTCGAACGTCAGTGCCGAGGACCCTGCGTCACCACCCGAGCAGAGGTGTGTCGAGGCCTAATGCACTGAATGGAAGAAATATTGACGTATCCGGGCCAGAGAACCACCGAGGGAGACTCGACAGACGCCGCGCATCCGAGATCGCAACGCAAATGAAGTTGGTGATGGCGATTCACCGGCTAGGCACGCAGTTCGCGGTAGAAGGCCTAGGCGGGCAACATTGGACGAGAGGTCGGACGGCGACGACTCTGATTCCGTCTCAGACGATGAGTCGGCTACCACGACAAAGTCAACATCCTCCAGCCAAACAAATAGTCCCACAATCATTCGTCTTCCGAGCGGGGAACCGGCAGGACAAACTTCCCCCGTGCCGTCTCTCAAGCCTGGGGAGCCATCACGTAGCCAGGCTTTGCCAGAGCAGTCCACGCAAACCCCGTCGACTACTCGACAAGCGCCTCAGCCGACCACCTCGTCTGCTGTACTGGCGCCAGGTTCCTCGGGGCTGGGCATGTCTCCAGGAATAACACCAGTTTCCGGCCAGCAGCCATCGCAGATCATTTTGCCCACGGCAACACAGTCGCCAGAAACCGGATCCGGGATAGGGCCAGCTGAGCCGCCAGCAGACGCAGCCAACCCGGGCATCAACGACAAGGATTTACAGCAAGGGCAGCTCAACCGCGATGCCGTTATCGGTATTGTCTTTGGAAGCCTCGGTAGTTCCCGGCGCCCGGTCTCTTGTGAGTCGAAGGGTAACGCTGACGATCCTAGGATTCACGTCTATACTGTTGGGTCTGGCATTCTTCTGCTGCCGCCGGGGACGGAAGGCAAACAAGGGCCACCTCCTTGCCGATAGAAAAGATGTCCCAGCGGCACAGGCGCCTCACCGGACTCAGTCGAGTATAATGGACGAAGCGATGACGGCGGCCTACGCTGCAGAAAGTGGAACATATGATGCCTCCGGCGAACCCCATAACTTTTACGCACCTCGGGACGTACCCCGGGATCTATATATTTCTCCCGAAATGTCGCCTGCTCATCTTGCACCGGAGAATCGCGGCATCTACCCACCAGGTCAGGTGCCCATTGACCAGAATCGCCTTCAGTCCACGGACGTGACCGACGCGACAGAGACGTGGCCGACCTGGACCGTGGACCACAACCGCGCAGGTCACGAAAAGAATTGAAATCAAAGGTTTCTCAATTAAATAATAAAAGCGGGAAGTGGCTACACTGGGAATGGTGATTAGGGCCATGTACGATGGAGTTTTGCCTTGGACGATCCGACACGTATCCGTAGTCCGTAGCTATCCCAACCGTCCGTTCACGTATTCAGATCTCCCAGCCATCTCCCTCTAGCCCTCCCAAATCTATGCCGTATCACCACCCCTCGTCAATTTGCGTCAGCGCAGCGTAGCCGCCCGCCTGCAGAACCGCCGTATCCACGACGAAGATGGCAATGAACGAGGCGGGCTTCTCCTTGCTGTTGTTCTCGCCCACGGTGTGATGGCAGCCAGGGCGCTCCATGAAGCTCTCGCCCGGCTTGTACACCTTTGGCGGGTTGCCGTTCATGCCGCTCAGGACCTCGCCTTCCTGGACGAGGGCGACGACGGTGGCGCCGCCGTGTCGATGGGGCGGCGTCCAGCCGTCGGGCGGGAAGCCCACTCGGAGGCCGACCATCGACTTTCCGGGTGCGTTTGCGATCTCGTGGTCGAATAAGAGCTCGCCGTTCTCTCGGGGCCGGGTCCTGCATGTGCTTAGCATGTCGATGGTGAGCCTTGGGGTGGTTGGCTTACGAGGTCGCAACGGGGGCAGCGTCCATGGTGTGGTAAGTGAATGTTGGAGGGATCGAGACGGCGTCTTGGCTCGATGCTCTGCGTAGCGTGAGGTTTGTTGCAGGCAAGATGGAGTGTGAATGATTTACGGCCACAACATGCAAGGCCGCCTCGCTCTTTATGTAGACTTTCCAAACAGTGAATGCAGCACTGGCTGACTGGCTCCCGTTGAGCTCCTGCTGGTACACCCGAGAGGCGAGCCTCGGGAGTGATCTAAAAGCACTGCGCCTCTTTTCCCATGTACAATCGAATACCGCAATTGCCCAGTTGCGACAGTCAACAAATCTGCATCCTACCGGGATGAGCGGGCGGAATCCATGACCGGTGGCCCCACACCGGGTGGGGAGCCCGACCCGAACACCCGACCCGATCCACCCGAGTGACCCGGTGCCAAGCCCGAATACAGGTCCTCCGGCCCGAAAGCCAAACACGGGTCCGGTCCGTTACTGGCTGCCGGGTGCCCTCTCCATTTCCTCAGGACACGGATGGACACAGTAGTCAGAAAATCTCTGCCTTGGTCAGCCGAGAAGTCCTTGAATTCGATGCCGTTGGCACAGCAGATGGTGTCACAGGGACCCAACAAGGTTTTGCCAACCCGGTTCCGTGGTATCCGTACGTGCTTGGGACTGTGAAGCTGCCCAAGGCAACCTCAATATAAACAGCCCATGAAGCCACTCTTCCTCGCCAATACTCATTCCATCCATCTGCGAGACACCAACGACAGCCATTCCGAGCCATCGCATCCCGCAGCGCAAGCACCCGCATCATGAAGGCTGTACAGGTGACAGGTAGCAAGGCCGCTCCCGAGATCGTCCTCACTGAATTCTTGCCGAAGCCCATCCCCAAGGGCAACGACATCCTCATCAAGGTGCACGCCGCAGGCATCACAGCCGACGAAGTCTCATGGCTCGAGCTGTACGATGCAGCAAACAGAGTACCCGGGCACGACATTTCCGGCGTCGTCGAAGCTCTCGGCCCCGACTACAAAGGACCCGTCTCGGTCGGCGACGCCGTCTACGCAATGCTCCGCACCACGGCGGAGCAGGGTGGCCAGGCCGAGTATGCGCTGGCTTCGCCGGACGAGGTCGCCCCCAGGCCGACGTCGCTGTCGCACGCTGAGGCGGCGGCCCTTCCGATCCCCATCTTGACGGCCTGGGAGGCAATCTTCGAGCATGCGAGGCTGCAGCAGGGCGGCAGGATACTCGTCACCGGTGCGTCCGGCGCCGTGGGCGTCATGCTCGTGCAGCTGGCAAGCCGGCTCTTGGGCGCCGAGGTCACCGGCCTGGCATCGGAACAGAACCACGCCTACCTGAAGGAGCTGGGCGCCAGCCACGTTGTCGACTACAGATCCCCGGGCTGGGAGACGTCCATCAACGACATGGATGCGGTTGTCGACACGGCGGGCAGCTCGGCCCTTTCCAAGACCTGGAGCACGGTGAAGCGGGACGGCATCATCATCACCGTTGCCGATCCGCCGCCGCCGTGGGCATCCGGAAAGGAGCAGCCTGACGAGCTGCGCACCCATCCGGATGTGAAGGCGAAATACTTCATAGTCACCGCGCGGGGCGGTCCCTTGGCGAGAGTCGCTGCTCTTATCGATGACGGCAGCGTGAAACCTCTGCCGGTGAAGGCATTTCCCGCTGATGAAGCTGTGGAGGCGTGGCGGTACGCGGGTCAGAGAAGCAGGCATGGAAAGGCGGTCATTGAGTTTGTTTCCGAGGAATAACTGCTTTCCGGTGGAGGCTCTGGGTCTGCTAGTCGCCTCCCAACGAATTGTCCTGCTGTCTCATGTATCATGTAAACCCTACACTATCTTGCGTGAAAGCGTCTTGCAGATCTTCCATTCCTTCGATTCCGAGTGCACCATTCATATCATTATTTGCAGGAAGAACCTCCAAGTCTTCAACACGTATGTCGGACAACCCCGTCCCAGCTACGGATGGCAAAGGACGTAGGGGGTCTCCCAGAATCAGGTTCCCACCTGCATCCCGACTCTCAAATACAGCCTTTGCCATAAGCTTGATCTCGCTAGACCATCTCGATGCCTGTGGCCAGATGTGCTCAAACGCCTTGAGAATGCCGAGGAAGACACGGACCCGATCTCTCGCGTACGTGTACTCCGACCCTTTCAGGAGGTACTCGCACGCAGACATGTGAGTGGCTGTGGCCATGGACCCCATGCACATTATGAAGGGGCTATGGGTAGTCGGTTGAGAAGAGATTGTAAACAAGTCGACGCAAGCCTTGGCTGCGCGGATCGCTTTGAATGTGTGTCGCTCGTGGTGTTGCTCCTCCGGAGGGAGCACCTCGGCAGGCAGCGGTGGCGCATACTTGGAGCAAAGAAGCTCCATGGCACTGTAATGAAGCATAGATCTTGGCCTGTGTAGATGTGTAGAGACACTACATCCGTCAGCTTGGGTGTCAACGCACATTGCAAGTACCCTAGCGGGTCCAGGAACACTCCTACAGGATGCCCATCACGCAGCCTGGGAACTTAAGGATACTTACGTGTTGATCATCATATGGGCCCGAAACATTATTTCGTCAACGGTGCCGTCTGGACGAACCGGGTCCCGTTTGCTGTGCGGGAGATGCAGATCCCAACTCATAATGTTGGCTTCGGCGTTCTTCACAAGCGACAATGGAGATTTTCCCAAGACATCTCCGGCCGCCAATGTGGCTCCGAGTATTCGAGCAGCATCGATGAGGTATGTGAATGAGGAGAAGCCGACATTGCCGTCTTCGAATCCGCGATTGTCATACTCTTGTAGCGTACGCGGTAGGGGAATATCCTAGGCAAGCAGTTAGCACTCTCATAGACTCGAGGCATACATTGAGATACCCACAGCCACGATATAGTCTTCTTCCTCGCTCGGCAGATCAGCGTCATAGTCGACGTTCCAGAGTGAAAAGGTGGGCAGGTGCCTGATGCCCGCAAAAAGCGCATCGATGACATAGAGATCCCACCAGGTCCGTCTCCAGCTCTCCTCCAAGATAGGATACCCCTGGCCATGCTCGGTCGCGAAGCTCTGTCGGTGAATCCCTATTGTCAAGGCAATACACTTGGCACGCTCGAGAGCCGTGCTCGCCCTCTCCATGTCGCCACTCCACTCCAGAGCAAGAGCAAAGAGCAGAAGAGACTGGACGCTGAATCCGCTGTGCGGTAGCTCATTCGCCAGTGCTTCCTCCGCCTCCTGCCTGTATCTTTCTGAGCGACTATCGTGTATGTAAAGCGACCCAATAAACGTCATGATCGATACCAAATGCGTGACAGAGTCGGCATCTCGTTCGAAGTGAGACACGAGATGAGCCCGGGGTAGGACGAAGGGATGCCCTTGATAAAAGTAGGCATAGAAGCCGTCGAGGGGTCTGCTTGTGGCTAGGCTGCTGTCGACTGCTGATATGATGGGCTGCAAGGCGTAGCCCGCCTCACCATATGCAGAAAACAGCTCCTGCGCTTCATGGGACCGACCATCGCGGGGTGACGGCAGGTGGGCAGCGTGCGTGCTTCCAGCCAGTGCTTCATCGACTTCCCGAGGTAATGATGGCGCCGATTCCATCGAGGTCAATTGCTTCCGCCGCCGCCGCCGCAAGTTCGTGTAAATGCATCGTTTGTTGCCTGCTCGACACCGAGAGCAGGTTGGCATGACGGCGTCACACCGCAGATGTTGGCTGCGACACATGGTGCACGCAATCGACACGCGCGGTTTGGGACCGCCTCCACGTCGATAGTTCTCACCGTCGACTGTCGCCGCCTCGCTCAGAGAAGAGTTCGATGGTCCTTGTTCTTGCCCGCTGGAGCTGCCGGTTTGGGCGACACCCTCCTCGGCCAAAGCGCTTCTGCTCATGCTGGCAGTTGTTTGGGCGCTTCAAGCTGTCAGAGGTTCATCTCGAGGCATATGCTTCAGAAGCTCCGGCGTTCGAGCTGGGGCTGCCTGAGGTCGTGTGTGGCGCTGTGGATTGAGCGTTATAGACGATTCGATAGCTGCAGCTTGAGACGAGAACAGCAACTTCGTTTGACGATGGGAACAGAGTGCAGGCGCACTTATGCTTGTTGAAAGTCCAAGTGACCGTGAAGAGTGAGATATATGCAGGCCCCAAGGCCCGAATGCGGGGCCGCCCTGCAGACTCCAATCCCTCACCATGTCGTAACGGTTGAGGTTGCACTCACCGGCTGGCGAACCCGAGTACCTTTTCCATAACCTGACCCCTCTGTTCCCTCTCTATTCCCTGTATTCCCTGCATTCCCTGCATTCCCCCTTTATACGAGACTAGAGGTGGGCTTACGGCGATGGATGAATGGCGGCAGCAAGAATAGAAAAGGCGAGAGACAAACACAATAACATGGCATGGCTATGGGTTGAAGATTAAAAGCGCTATGGTGTCATATCTCATGAGTATCAAACTGTGCAACGCCTCTACAACCAACCGAAACTCCATGTCCTGGTCCTCCAACCCTTATAACGCCGAGCCACGCAGCAAACCCGCCACCGGCCGTTTCAAACTACCTTTGTTGCGCACAAACAGAACGGAATTCCTTTCCGAGAGCATCACCAGTCGACGGCCCAGCCGTTGCGCTCGAGATACTCCTCGCAGGCCTGGCGGAGTCCGAGGTTCGGACGGAGGTCCCCAGGCATGAGCGGCTCGCGGGTCAAAGGGTCGGTGCAATTGCGGCGCAGGTGCTCCATGATGGAGGCGCGTTCGTACGACTTGCCAGTCTTGGTCTTGACGGTGCAATCGTGAGCCCAGGCGAGAAGCAAGGAGGGCAGGGCCGGACTTACAATGACTGGGTCGACCATGACGCTAAAGGATATGTCGTCAATGGCCCATTCGGGCACGTGCCGCAGCTGTTCCGACTGAGTCCGCCCGCGCTCAAACACCTGCTGCAGCAGCATCATTTTGTAAACGGTCTCGTCCTGGATCGAATTCCTCTCTATATCATTCGTCTCGGCGGCGAGCAGCTCGTCCCTCCTCCTCCCCAGCAGCTCGAGCAGCTCTTGCTCCAGGTCTTGACCCTGCCTCTTGCGTTTCCTCTCGAGGTCTGCCCAGCGATCCCTCTTGCAGCGCAGTACCATGGCGGTGACGGCGGCGAGGGACTTGTCGTTGGCCAGGACGCAGAGCGAGTGCGCGTTGCGGGCGTTATAGAGCGCGGCGTCGTAGTCGCCGATAGCGAGCTGGGCCTGGGAGAGGTAGTAGTAGGCCTTCATGTTGCTGCCGAGGGCGAGGCAGGCGTTGCAGTCGGAGATGACCGAGTCCCAGAGGTGGAGGCGGAGGCGGGCCATGGCGCGGTTGGTGAAGAGGGCCTGGTTCTTGGGGTCGGCGAGGATGCTGCAAAGGCAGACAGACAGGTTAACTTTGCGCCCATGGTGCAGAGGGACAGTGGGTATTCCGCGTCTCGCGGTGCTCACGCTTTGGAGTAGAGGCTGTCGGCGCCGACAAAGTCGCCGGCCTGGAAGTGGCGGTTTCCATCCTCCTTAAGCTGGATTGACCGCGACATTGCGGCAGGTCGGCGGCGTCGCGGGATGACGGCTGGGTTGCAGAGGAACGACGAGGGTGTAGGTCGATGTGCGCGAATGCGCTGGCCGATGACGGCGTCGAATGGAGCTCAACTCGCCGAGGCGCGTGGACGTTATAGGTAGCAAAGGGTAGGCCTGGCTCTACCGCCCCATGGCTCGTGTAAATGTGCTATAGGCGCCCGCTGCCTCAATGCGATGGTGGTGGAGATGGGCAAACGAGGGGATAGCAATCGACGAGACGAGGTTGCGGTGTCGTCGGGCTGGGCGGAGTCCGGATTGGCTTCGGCGGACGTGGCGCGGCTTAATCCGCTCCGCTGGGGCAGTCTACAGCGCTCCGGTGAGGTACCTATTTGTAAGAACGCAGAAGCACCCTGGAATATTCGAGAAGCAGCCGACGTTGAGGCCTGGGCATCGAATTCACTGCCGCCAGCTGCATGTAAACGAGGCCGTTTGCAAGCCATCACCTCACGGGACGCTGCATGTCGTCCCAAATCCCTCGAATCAGGCGACAGCGGTGATTCTTCTCGCGGCCGCATTCACTGTGTCTGCGCCCTGTTCACGCGCGAGGCCTCACAGTGAATTCACCGGCCATGACCGTCGCGCCGGACCCGGGACTGCTCCTTTCCAAGTATATATACCCTCTACATTCTTCACTCTCCACTCCCCTCTCTTCTGTTCTTCTCTCCCCATCTCTACTCGCCGGCAACTTAGCTGGGCCTACCTGGTACCTTGCCTTGCATTCGCCTGCCCCCTTGTCATACGGCCCGGCTCGTCACGATGCACGCCTGCTCCTTTGGCATCAACATCATGAACGCACATCTCGGCTGGGTGTTTGGCATCCAGGGGTCGCGGTCGGATAACGGGGAGCATCGGCGAATCTGGTAGCCTCCTTGTCCTTGCAGAGGCGTTGGATGTCCCGTTCGGCTCGTGAAGAAGTAGGCGCCGACTACAAGCTGGTAGCGTTCACCACCACCTCGGGTAATGAACAAGACACTAACCAGCGAGACCTGCCCTAGCAAAGCTCCTCTCGTTCACCCGCACCTAAGCGACGGTCGGGCTGTCATCTATCAGCCTCCACCAGCCTAGCTTTCAACTCGGCGAGCACGTTGCTAGACGATTGACCTCAACGTCATGTCCGCACTAGACATCATGGTCTCTCGGATACAGGCCCAGCACGGCCAGCGCCATGACGCCCACATGATCATGGGGCTGTAATAGCTGCCAGGTTGGGGAGCGGCGGCAGGCTGATGCGGCGAGAACTGCATGCGCTTCTACGTCGGTCAGACAACGAGGCCTCGACACCGCATTCCCGTCCACGTCTCCGCAATCCCGAGGTCGTTCCAGACGTCACAACACTGCTTCGTCTGCTCCCTTGGCAATGGCCAGCGAACGTCGGCGTTTATCAAGCTCTGGGAGATGTCCGACGCGCAAGACGCAGAAGAAGGGCTGATGAACATCCTTGAGATGGTGTTCTGCCGAGCATTCAATCACTCCCTGCGAAGACGCTGGAGGAATACTTCGGAGTGCCCCAATCGCCTGGCGAATATGCCAATGTTGGCCTCAATATCATCCCACCACTGCTGCAGGATGACGCCGTCGACCCTGGCGCACGACATGGAGTCCTCGCCAAGTGCTGGTCCGGCGCCGCAATGAACTCCCAGACGGCAGCTTAGTTGCTTTCGGCCCGCTGGGCCACGTCGTCCATGGCATATGGCCGGTCCCGGAACTCAGTCCTGACGCCCCAGGTGTTGACTTGATCCTTGTTGCGCATCACTGCCAGGAGACGGGGCGCTCTTATCCCAATCGCGCCCACGCCCCGAATGCACAGGCTGGAGAAACCCACGTCGCCTGTTCCTAGCCTGCTCGCGTCGGAGCATCCCTCAGCACGGCTGTTGTCATCCACCAGTCGACTTCTATCCCGGCGACGGCCCCTGGTGACGAGGACAGCTTCACTGCTGAGTGGCTGCGGGAACGTCTTCACGCCTCAACTGCGAGCAAGGACACCTCCACGTCTCAGCCCTCGAAGCTCCAGCACGACAAGACTACCTACCGAAGACTTCTTTGCCACGCCTCCGGGCCTCGCTCCGCCTAACGGAGTCTGAGTCGGTTTACTACGCAGCCGACGTAGCTGAATCGACCGACCAGGCATGAGATTGGCGAAGCTTGAGCTGATGCCATCATGAGTCGCATACCTGTGACTCCAGAACCTCAACAACTGCTCGCCTGCGTGTGCAGATCGAGCTACAAGAGAGAGAGATACGGCCAAGGGTACGATTTACCAATTCGGTACCTACTCGGAAGCAGGCGCCAATTTTCACTTCTCGTGGTCTGGGGTGTGAGCACTAGCTCACTGCGGCAAGACAAGGACAGGTCTGCCCTGAGCGAACTGCGACCAATCGACCTGACCGCTACACGCCATACCAAGTATGCATCCTTTGTCGCCATGATCAACAAGTTTCAATGGGCTTTCGTTTGACGGCATTGTGCGTGTTTGTCCGACCAGCACCAGGCTCAAGGATATGTTGTAACTTGACGGCTGGGGCATCTGGACGTGATGACCAGTCTCGGAGGACGGAGGGTCCGTAGTGACACTGGATAAAGATAATTATTCGGGAAAGGTGTCCCTTTCCTTCATCGAGACTTTGTTTAGCATCAAGTATTTTCACAACCAGGCTTCAAGAGGTCCCTTCCAGTCACACGCAGGGGCGCTAGTTGGGCGCCGTCCCGACCGGGGACTCCCGCCGGGGCGGGTCTGATTTCAAGCCGAAGCTTCGGCCGGCCGAGGACCAGCATGTGGCCCGTTCCGAGGCACTCGGAGATGCCAATAAATGCCAGCGGCTAACCGCGGCGGGAGAAGATCTCCAATGCGGTCGACGTGCATCGCGGGGGGCTGCGAGACCCCGTCACCTGGCACCTGCTACATGCATGAACCAGGGGCGCAATGCTACGCTGGAGTCATCCGCCGCCGACGCATGGAACAAAGCGGCTTCATGCTCTCCGCAACTCGCCGTCTGGGTAGCGAGGGAGGAAAGACTGACGTCTGTGCGTGTCGAAGGAGACTCTCTTCGCCTACGAAATACAGGGTAGATGTACCAGGGCAACATGTACTCGAAGAGCGTGATACTGTGCACCGCCAAGAGGATTCTGCTCCCTGCCAGGTAAATCAGCCCACAGAGCCGGCGTCTCCTCCACCCGCCCGTCCATCCGAAGCCGCAGAAGCTCGCGCAAAGTCCTCTTTGGCTGCACCTTGGCCATGCAGGTACTTCGTCCCGCCGCTGACCCGAGGCGCATCGCCATCGGGAGCCTATCGCAACCCCGCCATTAGTCACTTGCCGGTCGCGTTTCCCCCATCCCCGGCTTTTGCCGAGCCCGGGCCAGCCGACTCGACTCGACGTCAGAAAGCGACCTGCAACTTGCATCTTCTCCTCGCACCACCACCGCAACTACAAAGGCAGCCCGCCATCCACGACTGCGCTTCATCTCGACTGGCGACCGGGCTTCGACGACGAAACGGCGGGCCATGTTTATGTTTCTGCGACGGCCTCTTCACTAGAAACTCATCGTCGCGCGACGACGACCACTAGGCGAGACCGACCTGGGCTTCCGCTGCCCCGACCCGGTGTGCAGGTGCATCGCATTCCCTGCCGACGCTTGACGACATAGACGGACCGCGGGACGGGAAGCCATCACTCGGCCAACTACCGCTGGGCTGGGCACCCGTGGCCTCAAATCTCTCGACGCCAACATCCTCAACCCTTGACCGCAACGACCCCATCAAACGCTCCCACCCGCCCTTCACCATGCCTTCGCAACGACCATACTTCCTCTCCTCCTTCCTCTCCGCCTTCCGCCAACAAGGCCCGTCCCTCCAGACCAGCCAACAACCAAACAAGCACACCACCCAAGCATCCTCCTCCGCTGCCGCCGCCTCCTCCTCCTCGACCTATGCCCATCAACCCACCTCCACGCCACGCACCATGTCAACAAACGCCGCCGCCTCCTCCTCGCAAGCCAACAGCCGCTCAGCACCCGCCGCCGTCTCCATCCACTCCCCGCGCGGCACCGCCACGGCCGCCGCCGGCATACCCATCCCCAGTCCCTCGGGCGCCCGTCGCCGCGGCAGCGACAGCAGCAGCGAGGGCTTCCGGGACGCCCTCGGCGCCGACAAGTGGTACATTGGCGGCCGGACCGCCGGCGGCGAGGAGAGGTTCTTTAAGATGGGCGTCGTGAGGAGGGTCAGGAGCAACGATGGACTGAGCCTGGATCGGCTGAGCTTATAGAGAAAAGTGTACTTTTACACGCACACGTCCTTTCTACGTGCAACGTATCATGGGTCTACTTGTAAAGTATATAACGCAACACATCTTGGGGCTTTTGACGCCGTGCTCCAGTCTTGTTCACGTGTTCCATGACATGCAGGTATTGAACAAGTGGGCGTATATATCGCCCTGAATGTCATCATGTTCAGCGGTCTGCCTGAGGATCCTAATCAAGTCGACATGCAGGAATGAACCAGATATTGGCTCTTCCATTTGCACACTAGTTGACATGCCCCCGTCGCCATCGACCACATGCTTGGACTACCACATGAATCGCTGCAGTCGCCCATCGTCCAGAACCGTCCCGTCCTCGGCCTTCCAGACATACGGCTTCGCAAGGAATATGTAGCACGTCACCAGGTTGATGGCGACAAGCCAAGCCGTCTCAAGGAAGAGTCGCAGGTCCCGGTGCCTGAAGTATCCGACCACCTTGCCTAGATAAGAGTCGCGACTGATGCCTTCGAACAAGCCGTCAAGCGTGCGGTGCTCGTGCAGTCGCCACGCGGGGACCTGAAGCCGCCACATCACCCACGGGATGATGAAGTAACGGGGCTCCACGAGGGGTGCCGTAACGAGAGATAGAGTCGTGGCGAGGAGGAAGATCATGCCGGTAGAGGTTGCTCCGGGCTCGGTGGAGTACTTCAAGGGATCCTCCGACAACGACTTGGATAGCGCTCGACCCGCCACCGCCGCCTCTTTTGCCGAAGCTTGGGAGATATCTCTAGGGTACTCGGCGTCCGTTTGCCTTTTCTTGCTGCCATAGGCAATCCAGAATGGGTAGCTGGTGAACGGAGCAGGCAGCAAGGTATGGTAGTGTGCAGAGCACTCGTCCTGGTACTGCGCCAAGATCCGTCCAGCCATGGTGCCCCATACCATCAAGCGACTGATCGTATATGGCACAATGAGCAGGTATCGGATCCATGCGGCCCGACGGATGGTGTAGCGGAAAACGTAGAACATGTAGTGCCGGTTGTCCGCCAGTGTAAACGGATGGACGATTGTGTTGTACCGGACGATGAGACCTGAGAGCACAACCGTACCCAGCAGATATATCGGCCAAACGAATAGCTTCGAATTCTCTGCGATGCCCAGGACGGTTGAGAGGTCAGACGGGGATTCCGTAGGGCCAGGGTTCAAACGAGAGTCCCGTTCGTTTGCTTGTGCCTTCTTGCTACTGTCTAGTCGTTTAGACGATTGACTGGGTTTGACGTCGCGGGACGTCGGGTTGGTGGAACGTGGCTTGGGCGTTGTCGATCGAAACAAGGTCCTGAAGACGTTGACGACAGGAATCGCGTACGGCAAAAGGAGTGGCAGTGAGAAAAAGGCAAAGAACGGCCAGATGTAAAGCATCTGGGCAAGGTGGATCGTGGCGACGTGGTTCGACTTGTCGCCTATGCCTCGTCAGCTCTGCGCATCTATCTATTTGATGCGTTGAACGACTCACCGAGAACGACACCGCCGTTCCATGCCACAAATGCGGCAAACGAAAGTAGCACCGTCACATATGGCCAGATTTGTCTCAAAACTCGGAACGGGTTGCATATGGCCGCAATCACCAAGCTGATGGCAGTGAACAGCATGTCTGTCGTTCGAGTCAGCGGGGACAACACGACCACAGAGACCTACGCTTACCATCTGGCCAGGCTTGGCTCAAAGGTAGATCATGAATATCGCCAACCGAATATCGCCAGGCAAAGAACCTGAGCTGCTCCCACAGTGTGGCCATGAACGGTTGGTCAACCCTCTCCGGCCTCAAGGTCTTGACAGCGTATGCAGCCTCCAGACCGCCCATGTAAATGACGACCCAGAACACGTTAGTCTGCCGCATAAGGAGTGCCAGAACTCCAAGCGTAATGGTAAGTAGGTCGCTCTGGATGGAGCTGCGGTCCCGTCGCACGCGGTTGAGGTGGTTCAGAAAAGCACCGATGACAACTTCCGTAGAAACGACATCTGTATAGTACAGGCCAGAGAAGAAGAAGAGCAGCGGAAATAGAGCGATGTTGAATGAGGTATGCAGGGCATATTCCGAGAATGGCTTCCACCGCGCTGGAGAGTGTGGTGGGTGGATTCGTGCTTCAATCTCACGGCGGCAGAGGAGAGCCAAGTAGGCTAGGACGAATAGCCCGATAGTGTTGACGACGCGAAGACTGGTCGCGTCGCAGCTAAACACCCACGGCAGGCCTATCTTGCTAGCAGCCTGCGGAAAAAGGACCGAAAACAGATATCTGGCTGCGTCAGTGCCCTGCGCTGACTCGCTTCGTAAAGGGGCAACTTACAATCCCGGCGGCGTGGTGATCTTGTCGTCCCATTCACGGAACCTTCCTCGGCAGTACTTTTGAGCCTGCGGTATGTGGAACACCTCATCCTAATGCGCTGTGAGCTCGGAGCACCATTGAATGTGAAAGACCACGGCCTACCAGGTAAGGCTCTGGCACAGCTTGTGAGATGGCCCTGAGCCACACGAGACACGCCCCAGCTAGGAACGCGGGGAGAAGCGCCCATTTCCTGGATATCAGGGCCTGCTTGTTGAAGACGGCGAGGTGGACGACGAGAGCTATCGGGAGGGCACAGACTGCCCAGGTGTTGGGATCAAGCTGAGCGAAGCTCGCTAGGAGCTTCTCAGAAGCTGGACTCGCCGCCATCTTCCGCTGCGGTGGTCGTCGAGGTGTTCCCAGCTGCAGCAAATTTGTCAACAATGCAATCGACTCGAACAAGGAGAAGGCTCAGAATAAGAAATCACGTACAAATTTACTTCATGTTGAGATACGGATTTGTTCTGAAAGGTGGTCCTGGTGGTAGAACGCGACCTACCTAGTTGCGAGGAGATTACTTGTCCGAATGGCAGCGAGACGGACAGTGCGGATGGCGCGGCTTCAGGCACTGTACGATATTCATGAATGATGGGGGGAAGACATACTTCCTGATGTAAAAATTCCCACAAGGCAACGACCCTGCTAAACTGACTCTGAAAGGCCCACAGGCCGTGGAACCTGCACACAGTCGCCTGCTATGAAAGTGTAATGGGGGAAGTGTGCATTCAAACTTGGCAACCTATTGCCACTACATGTGCCTTGTCCCAGGCCACGGCAAGGGTTTCAACGGTTACATATACCACACGTGAGGTAATGGCCAAAGCAGGAACCAAATGTTATGATCGGCTCAGAATTGATCTTTGTGAATATCTTATACAAAGGGAACAGACCCTAAGTCGTCGACATGGGTGTTGTACAGGGTTTTGCCATCCACTGTCCACCAAGCCGTTTAGAAGGGCTGCAAGTTCGTTAGCATTCTGGAAACTTGAACTTCGACATCATTGCCAACTTACGTTGTCCGAGGCGGGGATCTCCTCCTTGACGAAGAAGGTGCCGATGACGGGGATGTTCTGTTCGCGGAGTCAGTCGACCGTCAAGCACCGCTCGGAAAGTCCAGGACGCTCACCTGCAGAACGTCCTTCTGGATACGGGGAATGCCGGAGACGAAAAGCAAGGCACCGACGCCGGCGGCACCGCCGAAAGCGGCAGACTTGAGGCCGCTGTCGTTAATTGTTAGCCTCGCGCCTTGCAGGTATCCGTAACAATCAGGTCTCTGTATTGCTCCAATATGCCCGGCAAATCCAAATCTTCCTTTCCCGGTGGCAGCCGCGCCCAGCCTTCGCAATCTTCGACTCGGGTCGTTCAACATCACACATCGAGTCCAATCTTGAGGCCAACTCGAGTCCGCGATTCCGTCCTTCCTGGCAAACCAGCCCTCAAACCCCCTCAACCAAACGAAAGATTCAACTTACAGTCTGAAGAACGCAGTCTTGGTCCAGCCATGGAAGTTGGGCTGGTAGTGGTACCTGAACATCCCCGTCAGCGCCTGTCCTGTGCTTCAACGCTGCAGCCCCATCGACCGAGGTTCCGCAGCAATCGTTCTCGCGTAGCGGGGGTTCGCTTCGATTCCGTATCTCGAATCATAGACAGGCATCGAGACGTACTTGGGGCCGTAGGCGCTCTTGAATTCCGCGGCGCGGAGAGGAGTCTACATCAAGTCGGGTCAGTCCACGGTCGCATGCGCATGGGCCGCAGCAGAGCCAGCGGCGTCTGCCGGCCAGTATCGAGGGCAGCAGGAGGCCTCGGACGTACAGGAGAAACCATCGTGGCTAGAAGAGTGGCAGTCGGAGCCGTCTATGCCCTTCAATTGCTCGTCGATTCGTCGCCGAAAATAATGTCGCTGTTGCTGCGCGAGTTTGCCGACGGAAAAGGCCGGGTCGTGGTGGGCCTCAGGCCCTCAGGCGTACGAGTACACGAGCTTGACCATTCCAGCCAACCACGAAGCCTTAGTAAGCCCAACTCTAGCTGGACCAATACCTTCAAACGGCCTTGTGCCAAACATCCCGGGCTTCATTCTTGAATCTGTCATTTGCACGGCCCTGCTTGTCGCCCGTCCAGCATGGACAAATACATTGACGGCCGCTTTGAGCGGCTGGAAAAGGCTCTTTCAAGCCTGATCGACTCGGTCACCAAATATCACCCTTCTACGATCCAGGCCGAGGAGCTCAAGGCGGCCGACACCGAGTTGAGCAAAGGCCTGGAAGAAGGTAGGTCGTCCACATAGCGCCACGCTACGAGTCTTGATGCCAACTCCCTCTCAGTTCAAACCCACCAGAACAACTACCTCCGCATCCAGCAGCTGCGCCAGTCATCAGCCGCACTCGACGCCCAGATCCGCGACACCCTCACGAGCCTCGCAACTACGCGCAAGGACATCGTCACCACGCACACCACCACCTTCCCCTCTGAGCCAAACTATCCCATTGTCTACGAGGAGCTCCTCAGCTATGCGCGCCGCATCAGCAAGACCACCATGCCACCGGCCGCCACCATCAACGCCGCCGGCTCGCCCTCTCCAGAGACGCAAACGCCCGCGCCAGACTCCCAGCCGCAGTCCGCCATGACCCCTTCCGCGCGCACGCCCTCCCAGACGCAGAGCCCCGTCGCCAACGGCACATCGCAGTTGATTTCCGAGCAACCCACGCAGCAGACCGCCACGTCCATGAACACGAGCCTCCCAGAAGGCATGAGCCAGTACCTCAACCCCCTCTCTGGGCAGCTCTTCTTCCCCTGGCCCGTCGAGGACAAGATCCGCTCCGGCTCTCTGGCATCGTACCAAATCCTCGTTGAGCAGGGCATCGACCCGAAGGGCTATGATCCCGCCACGGAGGAGGAGCGCAAGCGCCAGGCGGAAGAGGAGCGTAAAGCCAAGGAGGAGCGGGAAAAGGCGGAGCGCGAAGAACGCGAGAAGCAGATGCGCGAGGAGAGGGAGAGACTCCGGGTGGATAGAGAGCGACAGAGGGAAAAGGAGCAAGCCGAGTGGAGGAGGGCAAGCATTGCGAGTGGACAGCCCGAGGCGCCTGGACTGGCGAGGGCCAACACTGGAGTTGGCGAGAAGAAGCAGTTCCAGTTTACGAACTTGGACGATCTGGACGACGACGATGATGATTGAACTTGTATTTTTATTTTTTTTCCGTAGTTTCGAAAGCCTCGGTGAAATGCAATCTTGCCGCTAAGCTTACTTTAATACGAATGAAATATCTTCAGTCATGCGTCTATCAGCTGTCGCTCTTCAATCCCCAGACGTTCCACCGCAGTCCATGCGATTTCGTAACCCTAGAGTACGACCAGTCCCCAATATTCGCTCCGTCCTTCTCAAAAAACGAGACTGCAGACGCTGGCCATACATGTGAATATTCTTACAAGCCACCTGAGACTGTCTCTGAAGCACCGTGCAGGACTCGTCCCCACAACACCATGCCTGTGTTTAGTCGATCTTGATGGAGGCGTAAATCGTTCTTACGAACCACCAGCTGGCAAAGTAGCCAATGGAGCCTTGGCAGGGGTCAGATATAACTACGAATATGAGGGGTCGAGGGTGGCTTACCAGCAAGGATGAAGAACAAGAAAGAGATGAGCGCACTGTAGCCAATGTATAGCACAATTCCTGCCAAGCCACCGAGTTTCACCTTGGTGATGAGGTAGAGGAGGCAGTTCATGAAGATGTAGCCACCGCTCATGCCGGCTGCGAGGAACGACCTCCACTGCCAGTTGTAGTTTTCGGCGCAGAGCAGGAAGTAGGTCATCAAGATGGTGACGGCGGCGCAGACGACGATCATCAGGCCGTAGCAGAGGAAGAGGAAACCAAACATGTAGTAAATGCGGCTGAACCAGATTGAGCTCATAATGAAGTAGAGCTCAACAAAGATGGCGCCAAAGGGCAGGAGACCGACAATCAGCATGCTGGGGAGCGGCTTGAGGTAAGTCGTACAGGGTGGGATCTGGCGAGGGATCTGGTTGGTGTGGACGGGAGCCTCGAGCTGACGACTGCGGAACCCCACCCACGATCCGGCAACCGAGAGGGGAATCGAGATGATGAACCAGATGGCAATAATGACGAGCATCGTGGTGAATGGCACCGCACCAGAAGACTGCTTAGCCCAGAGGAACAGGTCCAAAAGGAAAAACGCAGAAAAGACGATGCCAGGAACCAGCAAGGGAGTCAGCGCAATGTTCAGCTTCCATTGCTCGCCCTGCATGGCTTTGTAAACTCTCGACGAGGCATAGCCGCCCACGAAGCCGAGCAGAGTATAAAGAAGGATCATTATCGTTCCCAAGGAACCGCGGTTGGACGGTGACAGGAAGCCGAGCAGGGCGAAGACGATGGTGCAGCCAGTCATAACAAACAGCTGCGCACCATTGCCCAGCAGTATCGACAGCAGTAATGGGTGAGATGGCGTTCGGAAAACATCGCCATGGACCAGCTTCCAGCCAGAGTCTTCCTGGACCCCGTCCTCGAGAGCCGACGTCCCGCTCAGGTCGTCCAAGTTGATCTGATCCAGCCGGTTGTACCGCGCAATGTCCTTCTTGAGGGTCCTAACCAGGATTGACATGACGGTGAGAACAAGGATGGCCACGATGATGGCAGTGTCTATCAGCCAGAACCAGTGGATCTTGGGGTCGAAGACGTGGAGGTACTTGTCCCATCGGGTGGCCCAGGCAGTGTCGGACTTCTTCCAGTACACGCTGTAGGTGAATTGCACCTCTTGGTCCTTGTCGCCCTCCTTGAAAACAACCGGCGCGTGGTTATCCGAGCAGTCGACTTGGCCCGTATAATCCTTGGAGCCAGGCTGGACGACAACGCCGACAACGCGAAGCTGGTTCTCGTTGCCGCTGACCTCGTGGTACTCGATCCAGATTTCGTAGTGGTTGTTGAAGAAAACCTCCTCATCCTGGTCATTCTCTCCCATGAAGCCGCCCAGCATGAAGCCGGGGCTGTAGAAGGTCGTGCCGGTCAAATCATCCTGAATCTTTTGTCCGGCTGGCAACCCGTCCACGAGCCAGTTCAAGCTGTAGCCCTGGTCGATCCTGTCAACGACGAAGCTTCGCATCTTCTCCGGGTACGCCGCTTTGCACAGGGGCTTGCAGGTCTCGTTCTTGCCCATTTTCAGCTCAAAGGGAGACGTCATTATCCTATCGCCGAACAGGATGCTCCCCAGGCTTTCGGACACATATTTCGGTCCGCCTTCTGGCTGGCAGAATTGGAAGGCTGGGTGGTAGTAGTCGTAAGACACGACGGAGTGCAATCGGTAGTCTTGCGGCGCGGCAACGGGCTTGATGCTGTTGACGTAAAGGGGAACCTGGTCGCCAGGTTTGTATGAAGTCGGCGCGACACCTGGGAGGTAGAACGCGGATGCGAGCTGCGGCGCCGCGAGCATTGTGGCGAGGAGCGCCGACGGCGCAGCGTCTTTGAAGTGCATCCTTGCGGCGTTTTATATCATGCCAGGGCACGATGGTATCGATTGGGAGGATGCTCGAGCTAGGCGTCGACTTGGTGCCAGATAGTACGCACGCCCACGCAACAAGTCGATGACAGTTGGATATGGTGGCGTGAGGAGGGATGTCGCGATACTCGTCAAAGACAGCGAGGAAGTTGTCTTGTTTTACAATCCAAGATCGGTAGACTATCGTCGGGGCAGCAGCACAGCGACCGGGCTGGCAAGATCGCGAGGGTGAAGGGTTGGAGGACGACGCTGAAGAGACAGCTGTACATCTCCAGTGGCCAACATCGCCAGATTGGCTTAGTCAGGAGAGCTGAGGTGTCGTAGCGTGCACGACGCGGAAGATTTCCTGCCGGCAGCTCCGAGTCATCCAGCGCCCGTACAGGGGCTTGGCCCCGCTAAAAAGTTCAGAGCATTGTCTCCAGAAATCCTGAACCTGAACTTTTGCACCAGCATCAACCTGACGTCACGACGAACAATGGCGGCGCCAACGACGATGCCGGCGCTGCTGGCCTCTCTGACGCAGTCGCTGTCTCTTACCCAAGAGGCGGTGCCAAAAATTGAGGCCATCGACAACCCCAAAGACGGGATTTCGCTGCTCGACGTCAAGAACGAGCTGCTGTTGTCCTACCTACAAAACCTTGTGTTTCTGATCCTCCTCAAGCTTCGAAATTCGAAATCGGGCTCCGACGGGCCGGCGTCTGTCGCAAACGAATTGGACGAATCCGTTCGAGCAAAACTCGTCGAATTGCGGCTGTATCTCGAACGAGGAGCGAGGCCACTGGAGGAGAAGCTGCAGTTTTCCATCGAGCGGTTCCTCAGAACTGCAGAAGACGCACAGCGCGAAGAGCGAAGCAAGGCGAAAACGCTAAAGACGAACGGAAAGAAGGGCTCTGCAAGAGACGAGTCGGATTCCGAATCTGGATCAGACGACGAGGAGTCTGGGGACGAGAGCACTGCGGCCCCTGCGATCCAGCGCAGGCCAGGCAACCTCTCGGCCGCGCCCAGGCCTGGCACCCTTATCGACGATGTCGTGGCCCGCCCAGGAGACCGCGAAGACGGCTCCTCTGGCGTCTACCGCCCGCCCAAGCGAGATCGCGCTATAATGGAAACCACCCGACCCCGCGAAAAGTCGGACCGCAGACCCCAAAAATCGCACGTCATGGAGGAATTCGTCAGCGCAGAGCTCTCTATGGCGCCCCTGGCTGAGCCCAGCATCGGCACGACCATCGTCCAGGGCGGCCGCAAGATGAAGACGGCGCAGGAGCGTAGGGACGAGGACGAGCGCCGCGAGTACGAGGAGACGAACCTCGTTCGCCTGCCCAAGCTCAGCAAGAAGGACCGCGCCAAGAAGGGCAAGGAGGCTGGCCGCGGCGGGCGCATGGAGTTTGGCGGCGAGGAGTGGCGGGACCTAGGCGAAGGCGTCGACCGCATCGATCGGCTGACCAAGCGCAAGGGGCCGGCTGGTGGCAATGTGCGGGCTCTGCTGGAGAAGAGCAGGAAGCGTGGGTTCGACACCACAGACGGACCCAGGGGCAGTGGCCACGCGGCCGAGATGGGAGAAAGGTTCCAGAAGAAGGTCAGGATGTTGGACGCGGGACGACGAGACAGGGGAAAGAAGAGGTAGATGCGTTATCCTGCACGTCAATAGGCAAGAGACTTGTACGCACTCGTTCACTGCGTCATGGCTCGGCAAGGAACCATGTTCGTCTTGACTTCATGTCAAGGCACATGGACCAATGATGTCTGCAAACGAGGTGAAGTTATTGCTGATATATATGCAAGTGTCTGTTAACTATCCTCTGTATGCTAACTATCCTCATATTTTTATAGTCATACAGCACCGCCATCTATTCTTTGGGCGGCGGCGGACTAGGCTTTGGAGGACCGGGCTTTGCAGGATCGGGCTTTGCAGGATCGGGCTTTGCAGGATCAGGTTGGGGAGGATTGGGAGGAGGCTCATTATGAGGCGGAGGAGGGGAAGGAGGGGA
>PKSG01001118.1:1328-11766 GCA_002916505.1 Tolypocladium paradoxum | reverse complement strand
GGAGGAGGAGGGGGAGGAGGAGGAGGAGGAGGTGGTGGTGGAGGAGGAGGCGGATCTTCGACATCCCTAAACAACTCCCTCTCCACCTCTCGCGGGCACAACGCCTCCCATCCCAGCCTCGTCCCGTTATCGGTCGAGAAGCCCTCAATCAGCTGCTTCACCCCCGCCCTCCGCCGCTCCTCGAGCAGCCTGCGCGACTGTCCATGCCACCACGTCTCATTCCACTGCCTCTCGCGCCACCACTTGTCCACCGAGTTGTGGTGCACCATGACGGGCACGGCGCCGACGCAAATCTCCGTGTACAGCGGCATCGCCTCCCAGCGGGCGGGCTGCGCGCCGTCGTGCGCGAGGTCCAGGACCGGCGCGTGCGCGGGCAGGTCGTCGGGCATGGGCGCCCGGGCCGGGCAGTCGAACATGCCCTGCGCGCCGACCTGCGGCGCGAGCGGCCGGTCGTGCCGCACGTAGCGCGAGTCGAACTCGGCGTTGGACGTCTGGTGGCCCAGCAGGGACCAGTAGTCGAGGCCGATGCCGAACTCGAAGGGCTTGCCGGGCCGGTAGGTCGCGTTGACGGGCTGGTGTGTGAATGCCGGGTTCAGGTAGTCGTCGACGGGGACGTCCAGGATCTGGGATGGCGCGGGCCGGGAGCCGGGCCGGCCGGAGATGAAGCGGTCCAGCCAGTCGTCGAGAGAGGTGCGGTGGTGGCGGCGCATCACCTCGCGGTGGACCTCTTGCTCGCCAAACATCTCGACAAAGATGCTCTGGTCGCTCCCGTGGTAGCAGTAGTCCGAGCCGCGCGAGCCGTTGTCGAACCACGCCTCGGTCCTGTTGGCACACTCGTGCAGTTTCTCCATGGCCGTCTCGAGGATCGGCCGCATCGCGCCGATGGGCCCGATGATGTACCCCGAGTTGAGGTAGCGGGTCCGGAAGCTGCTGTACATGTTGCGGCCCATGAGCGTGTCCGTGTTGCCCTTGTACAGGTCCATGGGCAGCGGCGAGTCGGGGACGGCGTAGCAGGCCACGGTGTGGATCTGGTTCGGCGAGCAGCGCTTCCCGGCGCCGAAGATGACGGTGGACTGGATTCCCTCGAGGGCAAAGGCGCGGCCCATGCGGTGCGCAACGCGGGCGTTTCCGTCGGCGACGATGGCCTCGTACCGCGCGAGGAGGACTTCGACTGGTAGCTGGAACCAGATGTCGTAGCTGTCGATCATCAAGACGAGCTCGTCATCGAAGCCCGGCTGTCTGCGTCGTCGTTCGTCGTTGATGTAGTCGAGCACGCCCGTGATCTTGGCAAAGTGCGAGCCTCCTCCAAGCAGATCCTTGACGTCGTCCTGGGCGCCCCAGGAGATGACATGGGGGCTCGGGTAGCGCAGGATGGTCATCGTGAGCAATGTCTTGCACATGTTGACGTTGCTCTGGGTTGCCGGGAGCAGGATATGGAGCTTCCTGTTGGCCTCGGAGCCCATGAACGGTCTACCAGACGGATACATGGGCTTGAGGAGCGCAGACGGCGCCGAGTCGTTAGAGTCGGCGTGTGTGGTCCGTGACTGACCAGCAAGAAGCCCAGAGCCGTTCCGTCGAGCGGGTTATGAGAATGAATGTCAGTGCAATGCTGCTTACAAGTCGTATACAGGCGCACCGAGCGGGACTGCTTACCGTGACGAGCATGCAAAAGACCACAGTGCCAAAGACACAGGCAACGGCAACGAAGCTCAGCGGCCGCCTCGCGGCGCGGCCCAGCAACGGCCGCAACGGCCTCAGCATGTCGAGCATGAAACCGCTGGCGCGGCAAAAGAGTGAAGCCGCGGACCACTGTTAAACGAGAGGGGCAGGGGCGAGACGACCGAGAGAAGAGGCAAAAGTCGGCACTGGTTTGTTTCTACAAGTACGAGTAAGAGCATAAGAGCAAGAAGACGGAGGCCTGGGCCTGGGGCTCTCCAAGAAATCGAGTCTCAGACGCCGTCGTCGTGGTCGGGTGGATCCGCAGCTGGACAGCATCGCGCTATTGGTTGGTGTGCTGAAACCCGGCCGACATTCCATTGTGATGCCGAAAGATGGCGTTGCCACGTCCTTGTAAGCTTCTGAATGATTGCAGCATGAATGATTCGTCCATGTATTCAAAACGGAGAGTCGTCGGTTGTCAGTGAGACAAGTCTAGACCAGCCGCGCGCTCGCAATTCGGCAGGGCTGAGTGTCCAACGCGTGGCATTGACCTGTTTCCCCGCCCATTCTGGGGCGAGGGCTTCCAGAATGCTTACTCGTACTTCTCCGCGGCCGGTCCGCGCCACGCTGCATCTTTCGAACAGCTAGCGATCGTGGCGCTTTGTGGTTTTATTACGCAGCAGCCACGTCCAGACTCCAGGAGGGAAAAGGAGGCGTCGAGTCTCGAGGCCATTTGGGTGACCATCTGCCGCTGATAAGATAAGAGCTTTTTGGGCCAGGAATTTTCCAAACCACCCCGCGACATCAATCCTCGGAGCGTCACGAGAGCTGGGCAGACAGACTCTTTGACGAAAGCACCCAGCTTTTCCATCAGCTTGTCCATCCCTTGCCTCGCTACAGGACTTCACGGCGCAGAGACGGGCTGTCTTCCTGCATAATCGAGCATCACTGCGACGATACCCGCCATGGCCTCGACCAAGCCAGACGACGACAAGATGGACCTCGACGCCCCCGACGACGACCCCATCACCGCCTCCTACCAGGTCTTCCTCAACCCAGCCCTCCCCCTCGGCCGCCGCCTCCTCGTCCTGCAGCACCCCAACCGCACCGACGACGCCCCCAGGCCGCCGCCCACCGAGATGCGCGTCAAGGCGCACAGCGGCATGGTCGAGATCGACGTGCCTCTCGACAACACCGTCGCCTACGACCGCGAGAAGGGCCTGCGCTGGGGCCGCACCCTGCAGGCCTCCATGGCCGCCAAGAACGGCGGCAGCCACGGCCTCGCGGGCGGCTTCGGCTTCGGCGCCGTGCAGCAGCGCGGCGGTGGGCGCAAGAGGGCCGAGGCCGAGGATGACGAGGTGCTCGACTGGAACGACGCAGTGCGGCAGGGCAAGGTGTTGAGTACGCAGACGCTGGGGGGGCAGTACCCCGACGTCGATGAGGTGCAGTACATGGTCGGCGTCTTCCAAGGCAGTGAGCACATGCCTACCCGTGTCTCCCCATTGTTTTGTAGAACCCGCTAACATCGTACGCAGAGGACCTCCACCTCACCCCCGTCTCCTCCCTCGTCCACCTCCGCCCCCAGCTGCACCACCTCGACGCCACCACCCAGCAAGAACGCAACGCCGCCTCCGCCGCCTCCAAGGACGGCGCCGCCCCGACCGCCTCTTCCGCCGCCCGCGCCATCCACATGACCATCAAGACCACCGCCGACGGCGACGCCGTCACCACCGAGACCATGGCCGACCGCCTGCGCTTCGTCCAGACCGAGCCCTGGCGCAAGATGCGCTACACCGACGAGAACGACGAGGCCGCCTGGGACGTCTACAACGAGAGCCTCTTCCTCAGGCCCAAGGCCGATGATGACGCTGCTGGTGCCGAGGGGGCGGCCGAGGATGCGGAAGCTGTCGAGAGGGACCTCGAGGAGCAGGTCCCCAGGTTCGCCGCCAAATGGGGGGACAAGAAGATGCTCGAGGCAGTCAGCGGAATCGTCAAGCCCGAGCCGGAGCCTGAACCCGAGGTCAAGCCCGAGCCAAAGGACAAGCAGCCTGAACAGGCCCCCAAGGACGCCGACGGGGCGAGGAAGCCAAAGGGCCGGACAAGGGGCGGCAGCGCCGCAGCGGCCTCCCGAAGAGGCGGCCGAGCCAAGACGGCGTCCTCCAGAGCAACAACGGCTACAGTCGACATCGACTGATGGGCGAGGCTATTTCTTGTATTCCTAGCATGGGCCGGCGCAAGGTGTTACGGGTGGCAAAACATGATCCCGGTGCAAGACCGGTCGCGAAAAATAGATTTTGATTTGTAATTGCACCTCCTCTGCACTCGGCACACTCAACCACCTCCGCCATCGCCATCCTCGGCATTATGGAAAGCAGCTCCCATCTATGCTATCACATGCCGTGCCGATATCAAAACCAGCAGCGCAATGTCTCCCCGTTACTGTACAACGGGCCGTAAGCTCCCGTTTCCGACCAAAGGAAGAAACACTCTCCGACAAGGCCCCAGCCTTCGTACATCGCACGGCCGCCTTGCGGTTTCCTAAAGCACAACCCAGCTCGATATGCCCAGAAGCCCCAAGGCAAGCACTTGATATATAGATCTTCGTTGTTTGCGCATCGGCTTACTGTAGAAGCTCCACATCCAAGCCGATGGAGCGCATAAACAGATTGACGCTTCCAAGCCGGTCAGCGGCCATGGCTGGCGGCAGCGTCTTGGACAGCGCAACGGTGTCGAGGACGCGGTCCTTGACTGCGAGGACCAGTCGTGTCTGCTGGTCGTGTGTCGCGGTCACGCCCATGGCAGCAAGCAACTGCCAGACGTACACATCGACGCCCGCGTTGACGCTGCCGGGGAACATGAACGGCAACGACGGTTCAAGCTTGGTGAACAAAATCTGAAACGTTTGATCCCTGCGAGTAGTTGGTAAGAGGCCATAACCATCAGTAGCAGATGGGCACATACCATTTCTCCCATTGCTCCGTATTGCCCGCGCCCGTCTGCTTCAAGAGCACAGCGCGGCTAAGAATCAATGTGAGCATGGAGACGCCAATCCTGGTCCTGGCAACAAGATCCACATTCAGCTTGGTAGCAATTAGACTCAGGACTCCGTCCACAATGTCGAGTCCGGTGTCGTTGAAGTACTGCATCAAGCATGGCATGACTGTGGATGTAAACAGCTCAATATTCTCGCGCATCCTCGAGTTGAGATTCGTGTCGCCGTCAACAACGGCGGCTCCCTGCACAACATCCAACTGGTCCAGGTGATAGATGATCATGGTCAATATGGTGGTGCGCTGCTCAAAGCTGAGGTGAGGGAAGATGCGTGGGATGGCCTTCTTGCCCTTGGCGCAAGACAGGAACGCGATAAAGGGGTGAGGCACCGTTGCGCCAATGGGCTCATGCACCTTCAACTCGTCCCAGAGCTTGGCGTTGTAGGCTTCGAGGATGGCAGCCCATTCCTTGTGCTTCTCTTGCAGCCCGGGGTCAGGCTGGTTGCTGAGAGGTGGTGGGATGAGCCTGATGTGGTCCTCAATCTTCATCAGAGTATCGTAGACCTTTTCGACATTCCGCAGGATCCTCTTGCGATCAAGGCCAGCCTCTGCAACAGGCGACTTCTTGCCACTGCTGGGCCGTTGGGTCTCGCTTTCGGCGCGCTTAATGTTGAGAAGGGGCTTGGGGGTCTTTGCGTTGCTGAAGGAGATCTTTCCCAAGCTGCCTGCAATAACCAGCTGCGGATTCTTGGGTTTGTTCTTGGCCGCCTCCACGGCTCTCTGCACCTGCTGCTCCATGCGCTGAATGTGGTTCTCGGCCGGTCTCCCGTGTCTGCGCATACCGCCATGACGACCTCCTGTCTGGAACAGGTAGGTCTGGGCAAAGTTACTGAGAGGCTGGCTGGGGTTTTGGCGTTGGCCGGCACGGATGTGGCTGTAAACCTGGTAGTAGAAGTCCTCGGCAAGCAAGGCATCACCCTCTTGTCCGGCGGAGGTTCCTGTAGCAGAAACCAGTTGCTGAAGTTGGATGCGAGTGATGAAGTTTTTGTCCTGGGGCGTCATTAAGCCATTATCCTTGGACAGGAGCCAGATCTTGTGGTTACGCTTGGCGCGTTTGGTTTCCTGATCCAAGAAAGCGGCCTTCTCGTCCTCGGACATCTGCATCATCTGGGGGTGCGCATGAGCCTGTGGTATTCTCGGCACCGACCCTTGAGATCGGCTGGGTTGATGGCCGTGCCCTCCCATTCTGGCAGCATCCCCTGACAAGCGGTTAGGGTTCTGCAAAATTTGGGTGGGCTGTTGGCGGTGCTGTTTCTGATGGGGATGCTGCGCCGGGGGAGTCGGAAGCTTCTCGTTGGCCATAGGGGGCTTCGACTGCAAGCTCTGGGGCCGCTGCAAGATGGAGACGGGGTGGCCGTGTCCCGAGTGAGCCTGGGCATGTTGCTGCTGGGCTTGTGCATGCTGCTGCTGAACCTGGGCGTGCTGCTGTTGGTGCTGAGCGCGCTGCTGCTGGCCACCTGGGTAGGCAGTCTGCGCCAGAGGGTACGAGGCGGGCTCAGGGGCCAAAGGCTGTGACTGGGTAGGCTTCATGGACTGGGCTCGCATAGCTGCTTCGACTTCCTCGAGGCTCATGATTTTCCTGCTGCTTGAGGATTGCCCCGGCTGCGCAGCCAGCTGGACAACAGGCGCAGTCGCTTTGGGGGGACCAATTCCCCAGATGCTTTGATCGACGTGCAAATCGGGCATGGGCTCGGCTTCTCGGTATTTTTCGTATCCGGTGCGAGTCGGTCGCTGGGCTTGCTGGCCGGCGTAGTAGGCTGCCGACTCCGCAGCGGAATCGCCCATGGGTTGCTCCTGAACAGCGCTGGCCCTGGGGGCGGGCTGTTGCCTGTGATAGCGCAGATGTTCCTCTTCAATGGCATCGGAAACTTTGGCGGTTTGGCCAAAAAAGTCAAAGTCCTTTCCAACCTTGGCAGCACCAGTGGTATCGCCACCGAAGGTGTCGTCGTTGAAGACATCGTCGGTCTCGTCTAGCTGGTCGCCGAGACCGTCGTAGGTATCTTCAAAGTCGAGGGCATCGTCCGGGGCGTTGTTGCGCCCTGAGAGACCGGCGAAGGGATCGTGGGCCTGGGAGAAGCCAGGGGCCGCCGTGTTGTGACGGCCGGTAGTGTCGAAGCCGAAAAAAGACATCGTTTCGACGGTGAAAATGAGGTTTCTGGTTCACTACATGTGGTCATTAGCAAACGCCCCCGGTTCAGTCGCGGGTGCGGTCCAAGTCATTCGCTTTGGCAGTGCAGGTTTTGATGCAGATAGGAAAAAGACCCGTTGTGCACTTGAAGGATGATGTTGGGAGCTGTTCCTGCGCTTCGTAATATGCCATAGTCGCAGAGCGCTTTTCGGCGAGCTCGCGGCATACCATGGACCGAGCCGTCGACGCGACGCAAGAGACGTCGCGCATCAGAGAAGCAGCAACAGATGGGAGATGCTCACCACTAAGAAGATACAAGGTTCGCGAGGGAGGCCAGGGCGCACAAATATATCATGGTGTCATTGCAGAGGAGAGTTGAAAATACCAAAAGACGAAGCGACCCGAGGAGCGCGAGGAGAGCTGGACCAATGGCGGTTGACGCGCTCGACGACTCGAGGATCGGGAAGACGGAGGGTAGGACTGACAGCGTGCCGCTCGAACAGGGCGCCGTAGCGAGGCGGTTGCTCCAACTTGATTGCGATGGGGAGAAGTACCAAAGAGTGGGAGGAACTGAGGTTTCTTGGATTTCTCCGGGGTGGTGATCCCCACCTCCCACAAGCTGGGAAATTCCATCTGCGACATGGCTCCGTCAGCCGACGAGCCAAGTCACGTGCAGGCACCCGTGATTGCACTCTGGGGATACTTGCAAGCACTCCTTTGTCAGCGTCTACGGACTACTAATACTGGCACGACAATACACACGAATTTTCTGTTGGCCTCCATGCTGTTAATCATGATTACACGCAGCCACAGCCATGGCGTGATGAGAATAGCTTGCTTGGCGAAGCAGTGACGGGGTGCAAATGTAGCCCAGCGCCCCGGCAACGACTGTCCTCGGCCCGCGTACAAGATACGGAGTAAGACTCGTACGGCTCCGTTCCCAACACCAGCTGGGCCCGCTATACCCAGAGCGGACAGGTTCGCGTGGAATGCCCACCACGCCTCAGCAATTGTGACGATGTACACAGGATAGCTGCCCTGCTTCAGCTCTTCCTCCTCTGGGCCAAGCTGACTCCTGAGCGCGACGCCTGTGGGTCGCCCGCTGAAGCGAACAAACCGCTATTCATTCCAGGCGGACGCCGCTGCAGGGGACCCGTATCCCTTACTCGTAGATGTACGGGGACCCCAGTGTACCTCCCCCCCCCGCAGTTCGCTGGCCAGGAACATGTTCAAATCAGGACCTGCCTTCCAGGGTTCTTCCATGTCTCCCCGATGCTTGATTTCTCCAATCCTCCCGTGGTGCATCGATGCCCTTTGGTTTGTGGTGACGCCTTTCGCTTCCCTCCTTCTCGACGGGCTGGCTTCTCGAGAGCCATGGTCGTCTGATTCATTAACGATTTCCCTGGCGTCGCTTCTAACCTCCGCCAGCCGTCGCGGGGACAGCTGTCCGCACTGCTGCGTACCGCCGACGCCTGGGTGCGACGCCCCAACCCCTAATACGAACGAAAATCCCTTCCCTCGTTTTCTCCCGACAACCACTCCCTTTCCCACCTACATCCACCTCTGTGGCGCAGAACCGTCACGGACAGTGATTGACCCTCATGATGGCCGGCGGTAACGCGCGCTACGTGCGCTACATTGCCATCGCAATCTTCGTACGTTTCAGGCGTCGATCCCACGTCTTGGCTTGACGAGCGACGTTGCTGACCTGTCACCAGATCCTTACCCTCTTCTACTTCGTCTCCAACTCCAAGTACGATGCCGTCGCCATCCGCACCGGGATTACGAAGCCGGGCGGCAGTACTCAGCCCGGCACCCAGCAGCCGCCGGAGCAGAAGCCGCAGCAGAAGCCGCCCGTCAAGGACAACAAGGGTGGCCAGATCTCCACGACCAAGAATCCGCTCACCGGCGATGCGAAAGAGTACCCTCTTGCCCTGAGCCCCGAGGACCCCAACTGGGACGTCGACCTGGTGGGCATCGCACCGGGCCCTCGCATGAACGCCACCTTTGTCTCGCTCGCCCGCAACTCCGATGTCTGGGACATTGCTCGCTCGATCCGCCAGGTCGAGGACCGCTTCAACCGACGATACAACTACGACTGGGTCTTCCTCAACGACCAGCCCTTTGACGCCACGTTCAAGAAGGTGACGAGTTCGCTCGTCTCGGGCAAGACGTACTACGGAGAGATCCCCAAGGAGCACTGGTCCTTCCCCGAGTGGATCGACCAGGAAAAGGCCAAGAGGGTGCGCGAGGACATGGCAGAGCGCAAGATCATCTACGGCGACTCCATCAGCTACCGACACATGTGCCGATTCGAGTCTGGCTTCTTCTTCCGCCAACCCCTGATGCTCAACTATGAATACTACTGGCGGGTCGAGCCCTCCATCGAGCTCTACTGCGACATCCACTACGACCCCTTCCGCGTCCTAGCCGAGACGGGCAAGAAGTACAGCTTCGTTCTCAGTCTGTACGAATACGTCGAGACGATCAAGACACTGTGGGACAGCACCAAGAAGTTCATGAAGAACCACCCGGAGCACATTGCCGAGGACAACTCGATGGGCTTCCTCAGCGACGACAATGGCGACTCGTACAACCACTGCCACTTTGTAAACACTGCGTCCCTGTCTCTAGCGTGTCTTGATCTCGGCTAACAGGAATAGTGGTCCAACTTTGAGATTGGCAACCTGAATTGGCTGCGCAGCAAGCCGTACATGGACTACTTCGAGTCTCTTGACCAGGACGGGGGCTTCTTCTACGAGCGCTGGGGTGATGCCCCGGTGCACTCGATTGCCGCCGGTCTGCTGCTCAACAAGAGCGAGATCCACTTCTTCGACGACATTGCCTACTGGCACGTCCCCTTTACCCACTGCCCCACGGAGGAGAAGACGCGACTCGCCCTCCGATGCCACTGCAACCCTAACGAGAACTTTGACTGGAAGGGCTACTCTTGTAGGTGGCCCCGTCCAGTTACGGACAACGCGAAACAGCCATGGCTAATTGTGGACCACAGGCACGTCTCGATTCTTTGACATTAACGGCATGGCGAAGCCCAACGGCTACGAAAACCAGCAGGGCTAGACAACTCGCGTCCGTCTGATGAGGAGATGTGGGATAGGCCTGATGTGAATACATGTGTATCAGTACCCTAGCCGCGTGCACGTGTTTGGCTAGGGAGCTCCATCGCCTTTGGCTGCGCATCGATGGGGATGAAGACCAACATGAGGGTATCACGGGATGATCTTTGACATTGCGGTAGAACGGCGTCAGTCTGGGTTTGAGAAACAAGAAATGGGACGAGTTTGCTCATGTATATAACACTTTCAATTCAAGGGTTGTTTTATTTTGCTTTGCCGACCTCGCGTCGTTGTATTGTACAGTATCGGTACAGAACGGGCATGCTGTATTCAAGCCGTCTCATTCGTACAGGTATATCTGGGCCATCTGTTCCATCGCCGTGGCCCCCTTGACTTGGCTCCGCTTCAACCAACAGTCGCCTTCTTGGGCTTCTTGGTGCCGTACTTGCTCCGACTCGTCGTGCGGTTCGCCACACCTCCCTAGAAAAAGCACCGTTAGTCCAACACCCACCCTTCAACAAGAA